>VZRR01008077.1:194523-215130 GCA_013398015.1 Oreocharis arfaki | reverse complement strand
ATACTGACTGAGTGCATGCTGAAGGAGAACTGTGTGATGTAACTGCTGACAGTGGCATGCACCAAGATGCTCTTTTCTATTAAGACACTTCTTCCAAATAGCTGTATTAAGTGGAATTAGTCATGTGTTTTCTCACTCGAGATAAGAATGAGGGTGACAATGGCTCATTTTTTTGTCGCTGGCACAAACAAGTTTCCCTCTTCTGCAACTGATGAATGGCTCCAGATGTTTGTGTGATCATTTTAATACGTGATCTAAATTCCCATTAAATTCATCACAGCTATTATTAAATAGCTTGTTTCAGTGGACACCCCAAACTGAGAGAAACAATAAACTGTCCTCTCTGCTCAAGCAGTGAGCCCAGGTCAGAGCCATGAGAGGCATTAGGGCAGTTCAGTAGTGCTGTGAATGTTAAATACATTTGGACAACAGAGGTAAAGATGGCTTTAGTGTCTAAATGCTAGAATTGAACTCTGCTAATAAAATTGAAAGGGCTTGGATACTGTTTTGCTACTCCAAAGGTAAGTTGGACTTAACCATGCTTGTGTTTTTTCACAGGTGGATATAATATGTGGTGATCACCTGCTGGAGCACTACCAGACACTGAGGGAAATTCGTCAAGTCATAGGAGAGAGTGCAGTACAGGTATGTGGCAGCTGGGGCTTTGTTCCAGGTTTTCTGTTTCAAAACAGAAGACTTCTCTCTCTTAAGCCCTCAGGTAGCACCAGCTTGTCTGAAGAATTCACTTAGAAAAATCTCTCCAGCTTATGCAGAAGCATTTTTATCTTGTAAGTAGAGTTGACAAGTGTACCGTGTTCTTGCTGGTCTCATGTTCTGGATATGAGGGGTCTGTATTGGGGTTTGTTTTGGAGGGTTTTTTTCCCCCAAAACAAGTTGCTGTCTTATCAGTGATAAATTGTACCAGCCATTCTTTCAATGAACATGCCTTGTTTTTCCTCTCTGGCAATTGCATCTCTGCAGGAAATCAGAGGACAAATCCCAAATAAGGCTATCCTTGTGACTGGGTCAGGAGAATAAACTTGCTCAAAAAAACACAAATCAGAGATAGAGGGTAATGAATGCAGTAAATGTGCTTGATGCATATTGTATTGGTTCTGGTCACAGCAGGAATGTATGGCCAGCTATTTCTTGTTGATAACTTGCTGTCTTTAGTGTTGCTGGCTTTGCAAATAAGAATGCATTTTTTTAAAAATTCTTTGTGACTCTTTTCAAAGCATCTTTAAAGGATCACACCATTTCAGAAGTACTGCAGAAACAATGAAGCACTCTGCCAAGTGCAGAGTAAGATAGAGATGTAAAATTGTGATATATGGTAAACTGTATATTAATCTAAACTTGGAAGTCTGAAGAGTTAATATTTAATACAGTGGGAAGAAATAGGATTAGGTTGGTATTTTATTTGAAAAGCAATCTTAGCAGATAGCAGAAGCACTAAAATAGTAGCAAAATCAGCTCTCCTCACTTGTTTGTGCACACACATGCACAAACCTTTACATTTTAAGTTCCTGCTGAGCTCTCTTATGCTACAGGAAGGCTTCTGTGTTGGGGGAAGGAAGTGAAAAGCTGATTTGAGATATCTTGGTCTTTGCATCACCTGTGCCTGCTTTGAATCACTAGGAGGGGTCCCAGAGTCAGGGCAGAGGTATTTGGCTCATGTTAGTGTTGGCAGACATTAAAAGTCTGTGAGGCTTGTGCTGTTTCTGCAGCTGAAGGGAATAAATGCCACACCTGATGTCTTACCTGTTTTATAATAGCATGAAGAAGAAGTGAAAATGTACCCTAACCCAGTTTGGGGAGCAGGTGATAGAAACTGGGAGGAAGTGGGTACTGGTAACAAACTTGTTTCTGACATTATGAGTCATTGTAAGTAAATTCAGCAATCAGCACATAGTGATGGAAATGCCCTCTACTAAAAGCTTCAGTAAATGGCAGGGGGATGATACATTTCTTAGTCCAGGGGTATAGTCACATATATGGTTTTAGACTTGAGCTTAGCATGAAAGCTTTTCATGTATGAGAAATGCTCTTGAGGGAGCACTTCAAGAAATGCTGCATCAGTGTCATTTCTTGTCAGAATTGGGGCTGCCTGATTGATGTTTAGTGGTAAAGTACCAGTCAGCAGCTTCATGAAGAGAGCAGTTGTCTTGAGATGCGTTCTCCAGTGATGTTTCAAGTCTCATTTACTACCAAATCAGTATGCTTGCAGTTAATTCTCTCAAGGCTTCTCTGTCGGACAAACAAATAGAAAAAAAAATCTTGGCTTTTTGTGAAGTCTTGTTCTTTCGTAGTCACTTTCAATGGGAAATTTGAAAGACCAGGTTCATCCTTAATTTCTCTTCATTTTGTTAGAAAACCTCATAAGATGCCAAATAGTTACAGAAGGACTGTTGCTTCCTTTTTGATATTGAAATAATTGTGACATTTTCGTTTTCTTTAGTCTAACATTATATAATATTTTAGAAATCAAGATGATGCATTTCTAGGATTAAAAAAACCTTGGAAAATATTTTTAGATAATTACCCATGAAAAAAAATCCCAACGGATAGGTCAAGTCTAAAATGGTGAGGGTTGTTTGTTTCTCACCAGGATCTGAAATTTAATAAGGGGCACAGTTGTCCTGGCCAGTGAAACTACAAGTACAGAGGAATGTTTGATGAATTTTACATCAAACTCCAAGGGCATCTTGTGCCTTTGTAACTTTCCAGCCTTTCCAAATCAGTGTTGGAGCTTGGAATGTCCCTAACAGCTCTCACCAGGATGCTGAGACACTGTTCAAAACTGCTGTTGTCATTTACATGTTTCTGAGGTTCATTGTAGATGCTTCATGCAAAGAAAACAGCCTCAGTAGCTACTTGTGCAACTGAAAGTCATTTAAAGGAATAAACATTGGGCTCTTTTATTTAGTTGAGTACCACCACTGTTAGAGGAGAAGAATAGCTGCTATTCCGAGTCATGTTTTTCACTTGCAAGTTCATTCATGTCAGCAGTTATTCTTTGTGCTGGAAAAAGTGATTATAAAAATGCAGATAAGTTTGTCTTTGGCAAATATATTAATTTTAACATGCATTCTTTGGTAGCATTTGCTGTGCAGCATAACATATGTTGTGTGTGATTTATTTTTCTGGACCATAATCACTGCGGGGACTTTAGTGGCTCTTACTTACACTGCATGGTTCTTCATATTTGTTTGTGAAGATTTTGGGTGCTGTATTTTTTTTTTTCCCTACTGAATAGCACTGTAGTGATGCTTTAGAGCCTGAGTAAATGAAAGTCTCCTGGAGGTGCAAGTTAGCAGGAGTTTAGGTCCTCTGGATACATTTCTGCCTTCCCGACAAGTGTGGGAAGACAAAGTGTGATCTGATGATAAAATAAGTATTCCTGGCATTGGCCTCATAGTAACCTGTTTGGGTTGTTTTAATTGGAGTAAATAGGCAACCAATTTTTGTGGTTGAATTTAAGCAATTAATACGTTCATTTCTGAGTAGTTGATAGAAGGCTAAAAAAGAATCAGGAATAAATCTCGCTTAATCTTGTAGATGTCAAGATATTTTGACACTTCTGAAATTGGGTGGTTGGTTAAGTCTTCCTAATTAGCTGAAAGTAGATTTCTAGTTCTGTTTAGGGTACAAACATAAAAAACTCACTGACAGAATTTATATAATAAGAAACAACTTTGCTTTTTATTTTTTTTAACGGTGTAAAACTTGTGGAATTTACTGCAAGGAGTGATCAAAGACACTTACAGAAACTTTTAAAGGCTCAAGTTTGTTACCAGGCATTGAGATCTGCCTGTAATTAAGAGTTTGATCAAGTAGCTGAGGAAGGAAGCTTGTTGTTAACTAGATGGGAATATAATTTCTTCCCTGTATTACCTTCCTCCCCTCTGCTGCACAAATGCAACATGATCCAAGCTGCTGGTTATTTTCACTTGTCTAAAACTGGGCCTTCTCAGAGTTCTGCATCACTGATGGGTATAATGAGCTCACACATGGGAAAAGCTAAAAGGAGTAGCTTCCTTGATGTCCTTGGCCCTTGGCACAGAGGTTTGGCAGATTATAATGGTCTCTTTGTAGCTCTCACCTTTTTGTAACCCAATGCTATTGTGCTATTTTTTGGTCTCCTGAGCTAGGCAGCAAGAGCTGTGCTCTAATTTAGTTACTGTGACCTTCTAGCACACGTTTCCTATGGAAGTGTTTTACTCTTTGCTATGGGGTTATTGAATTTGGAAAGTGGGGCACTTTTTGTTGCTGCTGCTCTTAGAACATCAAAAGGGGTGTATGCTCTGATGTTTTGGTCTGTCAGTTCCACTCTAAAGTTTATAGTTGGGTGTAACAGGTGGGATCCTTTGCAATTTTTTAGGTCAGGGTCACAAATATGTGTCAAAGGACACTCAAGAGCTTTGCTTTTCTTTTGTGCCTGTCTGAGTTAGCCTTGAGATTTGTAATGAGCAGCAAGAGCTCATTCTCTGTTTGGACTTCCTTTTTATAACAGTATCTAGAGAAAGCAGCTGAACATACATAGACATGTGTAATGCTTTACAAGTGAATTACTACAGAGTAAGGAGTGCCAATACTGGGTAACTCTGAGCTTCTTTTGTAGAGAAGGAATTGCTGTGGGTTTGGCCTTGGGTTACAGGGCTATTTCCTTTAAACGTCCTACTGCCAAATGTACCATTTGAAAACTATTCATCAAAGAACACATTGTAGCATTTTCTTCTTATATAAATATTTCTTTCTTTTAAGAAACTGAAACATAGAGGAAAAACTGGTTTTGACCACAATTTTTCTCCAAAAAACAAAGTTTCGAATGGGTCTTTTTTTCTCTTTTGAAGGAGCTAATGGACACAAAGTGTAACTACCTTTGGGAAGGTGTAACAACATTTTTGTGTGCCAAGAGGTTCCTGAGTAACCTCTTAGAACCTGTCCTACCTAAAAAGAAGTGAGGACAGTCAGGCTTCTCCCTTCATATTGCAGTGCTGCTATCCCAAGTTATGCTAGTCACCTAGTGAGTTAAAGCTTGTGTCTTCTGTATCCTTGTAGGAGTTAGCAATGGATTCCTGGCTATTAACAGGATGAGAAGATGAAGAAGTTAGTGAGTTGGTACTAATACATTATCTTACGTCCTGTGTGTTAATAGATAAAAGCATCCGAAGCAAAATATGGTAGAACTTCTAACTTGTTAGTTGGTGCTAATGTAGTTCTCTGTTCAAAAGAAAGCTTCTCTTAAAGTCTGTCCGTATAAATAGCTCTAATGCAATGTCAGATTCCCAATAGATCTGTGGTGGAAGCAGGCTAACTGCTAGGCCTTTCAGCAGCTGTGTGTGAATTAAGAGACATAAGCGAGACTAATGGGTCAGAAGTGAGGTGAAAGGTTTTGTTTGTTTTATTATGTTGAGCAGTCTTTGAAGAGGAGAAACATGAGTTAATAAACTAACAGTTTGTCGTTTTGAGGTCTTTTAATCCAATGTTATTATTTAATAAATGTATGTACTAGTAGTCTGGACTCTTCTACTACAACTTTTGGCAACACCTTCTAGAACTACTTAATGGATTACTTTTTTTTTGCTCCACAATATCATGTTGAAATCAGCATGACTTGTAAACAAGAGGCTATTGTATGAAGATAATTCCATTATAACTTTAAAATAAAAGCAGTACTAGATTTTACCTTTTTTTTTAACACCCTTCTCCATGTGAAAGAGGAGAGGGGAATACAATTATTTGCCTTGGTATTTCAGAACTTGCATTGTCCATACGGAAGGGACACGGTGTAAAACAGTGAGATTGTACCTGGGGTCCTGCCACGCAGCAATTGTTGTACCAGGTGGTGACAGAAATGCCTCGTGGAGAAGGGGAAGTGCTGCGGTGATACAGTTTCTTTCTCTTCTCTCTAGGATGGTCTACTTGTACTGCACTATGGCCTGGTGGTATCTCCACTAACTTAAAGGTTGCTGCAATATCAGAAGGCAAAAGAATCTGAAGTCATGGAGCTTCTTCACTGCTGTTTCTCACCAAAGAAGCCATCACATTTCCTGTGGCAGGAAGCAAGTGAAAGGAACCACCACTAACTGCTGTGTGCTTGTAATGTAACATCTGACTTTACCACTCTAAAAAGTTGCAGCTTCTGTAAGTACAGCTGTAGATGTTGCTATGCTTCATGTTACAAATTACTATCTTCAAATTTCACTCAGCTCAGGGAAATTAAATGCTCAAAGTAGCTGAATTTTTTTACTTTCTAAAACCACAAGATTTCACAGGGTGAACAGCCTTTTTTTCCTCTAAGCTCTGAGATATCTCTTGCTGTCCAAGTGTCTAGCTAGAACAGTGCTCTCAGGGATGATCTTCAGTGAGAAGTATAATTTGTTTTGGGGAAGAGACAGTCATTTGCCTAAAAAAAAAAAGTGTACTGTGATCATCTGTCTTTGGATGTGATTTGGGGAGAGGAAGGAAACTTCAGAAATGCAGACCAAAATAGGCAGAAAATGATGCAGCATAAGCACTGTTTTTTGAGAAGTAGCATTAAATTTAGTTGTTTTTCTTGAAGAAAGACAATTTTGTTTGCACTGGAAATATATTTGCTGGTAGTTTGGCTTATACCAAATGGTGGATCATGCATCTCTAGTCTGAATGGAGATGAGCTGGCTGTAAGCTGGTTAAACTATGCATGAAAAAAAAAAAGTAGCACCTCTTTCTACCTGCTTGCTGTATATAAAGTAATCACTGTCAACCTGATTGTTCTATCATGTAAAATCTGTCGACTGACTTGACTGTCAGGAGCATAAATCCATTCACTTTAGCACATACCTCTGCAGCAGCTGTGAAAATGGTCGCTTTTTCCACTCTTTCTAATGTGTTTTTGTGCATTGTAGTGGAGACCAGGGTTGAGTAATGTAATACCTGCCTGTTACTACCAGATTCACAGAAGACATGAGGTGACTTTAATTTTAACATGCTAAAATACTAGGTTTTGTGACAACTGTAACACTTCAAATTTTCTTCTGTTTAAGATTTCCGTGTTGTCTTGTTCAGCATTAAGGACCAGAGAGCTCTGTGTCTTATGGTCTTGCTGCATACTGGGTCACTAGTGTGGGGATTCATGAAAGCTTCCATCAGGCACCATGCTCCTTCCCTTCCTTACAGTCAGTGCAGGGAAAAGGAAGATACCCCTTTGTAAGGCATTTCAGAGCACTAAGTTACAGAATCACAGAATTGTTAGGGTTGAAAGGACCTCCGGAGATCATCCAGTCCAACCTCCCCACCAAGGCAGGGTCACCTGGAGCAGGTGACACAGGGACACATCCAGGTGGGATTTGAATGTCTTCAGAGAGGGAGACTCCACACCCTCCTTGGGCAGCTGTTCCAGTGCTGTGCCACCCTCAATGTGAAGAACTTCTTCCTTCTTTCAGTCCTCCTTTCTTTCAGTCAGTTGGTGAGGCAGCCGCAGCAACTGAGGTGAGTCTGGAGCTGAGGGTTTGATTGAGCTGTACAGGGGTTCTGGAGCTTGGGGACACCTGAGCAGCAGCCCCGAGCTTCATCCAGACCTGGAAGCCCTGGGCAGCCAGTCAGGCATGGAGGGGACATTGCCAGGAGCAGCAAGGAGGATTTAAGCATCCCTGAGGAGCAGAGCAACCCTTTGTGGCCTCTGCTGGGCCCTCTCCAGGAGCTCCTTGTCTGTCTTGTACTGAGGATCCCAGAACTGGACACAGCACTCCAAATGTGGCCTCACCAGGGCTGAGTAGGGGGGCAGCATCTCCTCCCTAGACCTGCTGGCCACACTCTTCCCAATGCACCCCAGATTCTGTTGGCCCTTCTGCCTGCAAGGGCTCAAATGTATTTGTCCAGCCTAAGAGGACTGGCATCTCTTGTCTAAAGAAAGCTTTCATGAATCCTCCCTCACGTCTTTACAATAAACATTGTTTTGTCTGTGAAGGTGGCACCGTAAGAAAAAAAAGTTTTGTTTGAAGTAATTCTCGTGATGCTTCTAAAAAATGTAACAAAAAGCCTTTTTAGCTACAAACTCGTATTTTACCTTTAAAGTTTGTATAAAAGTAGTGTTTAAAATGCAGCAGAAAATGAGATTATTTTGTAAACACTTTGTGAGTTGTGTTGATAAAAGATTATATATTGTAACAGCAAAATAAACTTTATTTTAGCCAATTTAAAATTGAGCCCTCTTGTTTCCATGCCATGTTTCCTATGCCAGCCACAGAATTATAGTAGATGATAGTGAAACTGATGAATGTGCTCTGGGGTTGTTAGAATGACAAATTCCAGTTAAGAGTTTGAATGGTGAAAGGTAATTCAATACCAAACTCTCCACAGGAGCTAAGTGTGGTATTCCCGTGAAACCTCTGGGACTCTCTTTTTAATGAGGATTTTGGTGAGAAATAGCTCAGTAAAAATGTCAAGATTATTTTTCCACAGAAATACAAGAGAAATAATCCTGTATAGTTACAGGATCCCTTTTTCATCAACAAGAACATCTTTTAGTGAAAGCCACCTCTTGATCATTTTCTTTCATGTTTATGGCTGTTGTTACCAAGCCCCTGTGAACTGGATCTTTCTCTGCCACTGGAATCAAGGCATCTAGTTCAAATACTCCATATTGCCCCTTCCTGTTCCATTATCACTCAGGGGTTTGTTTTCGATTTACAGCTCTCTGCTAAAAAATCATTATCAGTATAGTCACATTTTACATTGCAAATTCACTCTTGATCCTGGCTTGAACTTCACATCTAGAGAAGACTCGTATGCAGAGTTTAAGAGCTGTATAGAAGCTGATATTTAATTCAAATTAATGTCATTCTAGGATGCATTTGACTTGCATGGCCCCGAGAGGGCTGTGCTGCCACTGGCACTAATGTCAGTGTCAAATTCTGTTTATCAAGGGGAAAAAAAAAAAAAAGGGCTCCTGGATATTTTAAAAGGATTTTCCTGTAGGGTAAATCACATGCCAGCTAAAATGCAGAAGGCCAACACTCTCTTCTTTGCCGTTTCAGTGGCTTAATGAGGAGGATTGAAGGTCTGTAGCCTGAGGTATTGACATGAATGCTTAATGACTTGTTATTTCCCTTTTGTCCACTTCTATTTCTTCCTCACCTGCCTTCAGAAAGTGTATTTTTAGCATAGTTTTCCTGGCTGAACATCCTGCTTTCTTTCACCTGAAGGCACTGATGTGTTCCTTCACTCCAGTGCTGCAGGTCCCCTGGGGCACATCCGTGTACAGCAGGGTGACCTTTAGCTATTGCCAAGGCTGAGCTGGGGCTCTGTGGTTTCCTGCATAATCAGCCTGCTTGCTTTAAAATGTGCCAATCTTCTTTCAGCTCCCCTGCTGCTGTTTTATTTCTGTTGGTCTCCTTTTAACCTTGGCTTCCCTCCAGCCACTTTTGGTGCTGATGATAGAAGAGCATCTGTAACAACAGGCCGTCTATGGGATGGCATCTCTGCCCTCATGGGAGATGAGCCAGCCTCCTGCTCTGCAACTGAGGGGAGGTGCGCTTGGACTCATTCATTATTTTACAGACACTATTGTTTCTTAATGAAATAATTCTGGTTTTACTTTCTTGTTACCTTCTTAACAGCATCATGGCTTACACAGATCCTAAATAAATACTGCTTGTAGATGCAGCATAATTTTGAGCTCCTTTACATGTCTGCTAATTCCCAGGAAAAGAAGATGATGAGCCTTAGTTTCCGGACTTCTTATAAACGCAGAATCAAGCTACAGTCAAGCCGTGAGCACTGAGTCATATTGCGTACATTCTGCCTGTTTTCTTAGTGTCCAGTACAGATTCAGTGTAATAAGAAGATAAGGTTCAGAGACTGGTGAAATGTGCAGCTGAGCCCTCTAAGCAGAGGGGACCTGCAATGGCCAGGGATGGCTGTCATTTATGTCCTGAACACGACAGCGCACCCAGCCTGGCTCTGCACTGCCACCAAACTGTGGCACACGTGAGCCAGGGGAGCTCTTAAAGCTTATTTCTGTAGATGTGAAACAACTGAAGAGTTTTATTGAAAAACCATTCAAGCTTGTCTAATACTAGTCCATGTTGAATTTATTTTCAGGGAGCCATTAGGCATTTATGTGCAATGATTTATGTTAATACATTTGTAACAGTCACTAGCAAAATTACATCCCTGGCATTTCTGGTTTTACTTTTCTTCAGTGTGGAATATCATTAGTATGAAATTTGTGCTCAATACAAATGAGTGGAGGAATTCACTCCAGCAGTTGAGAGAAAGACTATTAACAGATATAGGAGTTTTTATGTATTGCATGCCTTTCTTTTAAAGAGATTGTCACATTGTCCTCATGCATCTTTTAATATGCTCAATAGAATACTCCAAGGGCCAGCCTGAATGTTTAGATTCTTTAAAATGTACTTTTTAGGCTGTCATAAATACCTGCTGAGAGACGGAGAGATGTTGCAAATGGTGCATTCACTTCTGCTTTCTTTTTGGTTCTTCTACCTCCTGGTTTTTCTATAACACTAATTAGTTCAGCAGAAAGAGAAACAAGGTGACCACAAAAGGAGTTTCACCATGTCATCTTTAAGACACCCTTGTTGAATGAGCCAAAGGATATTTACATTTACTGAAGTTTCAGAATGTTGCCACAGATACAGGTTTAATCACTGGACAGGGGAAATTTTACTATTTTTGAGAGAGAAATGGTCATCGCATCTGAGGTGAAATGCAATATTGACTGGCTGCCCTGCAGCTGCAGAATTCTTGCTGGAGCTGTAGCACCATCTTTACTGGGTTTAGATTTAGTGTAAAACAGTGCATTTGTGTCAAATACGTCAGTGGTCTGCAAAAGAAATATTTCCCAAAGTGGAAAAGAGAACTTTCATTTTCTAACTGTGTGGTAAAATAGTCTTGTTTGAGAATGAAAGCTTAAAATGTCTGTTTTCTTCCAAGGGAAACATTAACGGTAGAAAAGTGGGCGGTGGAGACTTGGCAAAGATTGAGAAAAATTGTGTGTTCCTGTGAGAGCTACTTTGGAGTCCTTGGTGCTGAGGCATCCATAACCTCTGTCCTCTGAGTGGGTCTTCTGGTGCCCAGCAGGGGAAGCTCAGCTTCTCAGTCTGAGGATCTTTCACCTGTGTACCTGATAGCGTGAAACTGAGAGGGGTTTGGTGTCTTTGAGACTTCCAGTGCTCTCAAATGTGACTGAAGTTAAACTGATGAGCGTAAGAAATGATATGGGGAGGATGTAGGGAGTAAAGAGGACATGGAGTCACAGTTTGATCCTATAATCCTTGCTTCCTTAAGAATCTAGCCTGTTTTGGCTTGCTGACTCGTTTTGGCTTGTTTCAGGCATTCTTATTCATACATCTCAGGCCTCGCTGCTAGACTAGGAACTTGCTAATGAGGTGTCCTATGTGGGGCTTAGGGCTTTTTTTTTTTCATTCTCATTGAAAATTTGCTTAAAATTAATGATGTTCTGAGCCTCAGTGCAAACAACGTTTTTCAGTCTGATCTCAGCTTTTCCAAATGGCACCTCCAAACAGCTTGTTCTTGCAGATCACACTTGAGTCTGAATGTGCATTGTCTCAGGGAATGACTACGTGTCTGTCAGAGTGTTTACAAGGCTGCTGTGGACATCAGAGAGCCAAGAACTTGTTTCTCCTTGGGCTCTCTGGGATGCAGGCAGGCAGCAGCTGCCTCTTGATTCAAAGGCAAAGGAGCAGTGACCCTGCTGTGGTAGGAATGGACTTTGGGCCTCTGTTGTTTCAGAACTGATACAGCACCTCAACGGCTTTGCTGCCATCAGCAAGTGAAATGTATACCTGGGACTCTGGAACTGCACTCTGACATTTTCTGGGTATCTCCCTACCTTTTAATGTAGATGTTTAGAATGGATACAGTTATGTTCTATGCCAGTTCTGGGCAGCACAATGTCTGCTTTAACAAGGATGTAATTGCTTGTCACAGAGCTGCAGGCTCATCTCTGTTTGAGATGAAGACCCCTGCACAATCTGTAGGAGTGCTTTCCCCCTGACCCCCCGCAGCTCTGCAGCCCTTCTGGTTCAGGGTGAACGAACATTCTGCCACCCCACCCCAAGCAGTGCCCTGTTTGCATGTTGTGCTGCCTTTGCCACGTGATCCTTATTCCCATAGGCCTGAGAAGACTTGTGTGAATGAGCTGGCATTGCTTGTGCTATTTTGATGTAAACTCTGCTTCAGAGTCAAACCCCAGTGATGTGGACATTTGATCATTCAGAAGCATCTGTTTGGCTGCTGTGTTAGGGCTCTGTGTGGGTCACTCTCTGCAGGAAGAAGCTCTTTTCCTTAAAGAGGTGTCTGTGCCAAGAGCTGGCAAAGAGAGAGTTGGCTGGATTCAGCCAAAGGTACAGGAAGAGACTTTGCTCTGAATTGCCTATTGATTCCTTCTTGCTGAATGACAGCATTCTTCCTCAGTCTGGAAAAGGAGATGTTTGCATTCCTGCCAAAGGAAAATGTTTGAGGTTTGTGGGGTTTTTTTCTTTGGCTGCTTTTTCTTTGGCTTACTTTTTAATTAATCCCAGCATCTGGATAAGTGTCATTAGCAAAACTTCTCCGTGTGCAGCAACTTTCTCTGTTTTCTCTGTACATCTCGGCTGTGTGGGCCAGCATCTATGTCCAGGGGAAAAACAAACAGCCAGCCCGGTGGTGGGAATTTGTCCCACTGTGTGGAGGCTCAAGTTCTCCTCAGCATAAAGATGAAGGGAATGCAGTATCATGGAGAAATAGCTGCTTTCTGCTGCTTCCTGAGCTGATGGTGCAGTCCGTGCCCACAGCTGCCTTTTATTCAAGAGGTCGAGGTTTTATAGAGGTATAAATCTTTCAACATCTGCAGTGTGACTCACTCCTTCCCTCTGGCAGCCTGGGTGTTTAACCCAGTAAGAAAGATGGGACCACAAAGGAGGATTTATTGCCCTGTTCCAGCTTACGGTTTCACTGTAGAAGCCTTCTGGTGCATATCATATAAGCAGGCAGGTAAAAGGAGCCACTGTGAAGAAGGTAGCAATGGAAAAGGAGGCCTGGACGGAGGTAGTCGGAGGTCAGCATTGGCAACATATTCAGCCAGGCCTGTCCCTCTTTGCTGTCATTTTTCTTCTCATAAAGAAAAGGAGAGTGTAGATATGGGCCTCCCTGCCTGTTTCCCCTCTATGCCCCTTGGAGTTTAACACCATGAGACAGCACCACATGGCTGCAGAGCTCCAGAAATGCAGGAAATCTCTGAGCTCACGCTGCAGCCATTTACCAAAATAGTTCCTTGTCCTTCCTGCAGCTCCTCCATCCTCCTCCACCACTGCAGCCCCTTCACAACGATATCACCAAAGTAAAATTCCTAGCTTCATTAATAGTATCCAGTTAGCTGAGCAAGCAGGAATTCTGATGGAGGATTGTGCTGGGAACAAAGGACAGGTTAGGCTGCTTATGCTCAAGGGACAGAAAGCAGCAGCGTTGGAGAGTGTTTGAGATTCAGAATATATTTCATTAGCTGCACAGTCACATCTGCTTTTTATTCCCCCTTTGGACTGGGAGAAATACTGTGTGTTTGCATTTCCTAACTGATGGCTGAGCCAGGAGATATTTGGACATTTCTTGATCCTTGTTTTATGTGCCAGTGCCTTGGACTTAACTCTGCAGGTGCTAGCTCCCCCAAGCTCTGCCTGGGCAGGTCACTTTGCTCTGTGCTGTGTTGCTGGGGGCTGCTGGGGGCTGCTGGTAAGCTGCACTGTTCCAGCCATGCCCTGGGCCCCGTCCCCTGCCTCTGAAAAGTGCTCCTTGCTTCACCCACCTGCACGGCTGCCCTCCCCAGGGCTCTCACCCCACAGTGAGCAGCCTGGCCAGGGCATGGTCCCCGAGGTTATCAGTGTGACAGGATCAAGGTGTAGTCATGCTGCTCCTGGCCTGCAGCTCTGGTGGAGAAGCCTGTGTCTGTCACACTGTGTCCCTTGGGCCCTGGGGCAGATTACCACGATGTGGTGCAACAAAGCAGGAGTGGGAAGGCAATAGGACAGTGTGCTCTGGCAGAGCCACCCAGCAGGAAGCTGCCTGTGCTCTTCTCTTCTACAGGCACATCTCAAGCAGAGGGTGTGCATCTTCCAAACGTAAGCCACTGCTGGTCACAGCACCTGTGACTGCTGAGTTTACTTGGAAGGTGGGTGCACCCTCCTCTCTTCATCTGCTCTTGTGTAAATCACTGTATCTTCAGTTGTGCAGGCAAACCACGAGGCTGTTTCTAATCCCTGAGCACACAGGCAGGGTGGAGAAGAAATAACAGATACCTTGGGACTGAACTATCAGGAGTGTCATGCAAATCACAGCCTCAGAGTCCATTTTCTGAGCAAATGAGGGTGCACTCGGCCATGGCAGACCTTGATCCCATAGCCAGCTGGCCGTGAACTCTTCTACACAGCAGGGCCACCATGACAGGCCCCTGGGTGAGCTCCACATGTGCCCCACTGCCATCGGTGGGCCCAGCCTCACCCTGCAGCCCCAGCAGGAGGGGGTGGCAGCTGCATCCCAACACTGAGCTCTTTGCAGGGGCCCAGGGGAACTGCTGGGCATTGAACCAGCCATGGGCCAGACACCGAGGTGTGTTCCCAAGATGACGCAGCAGCAAAGACAACAAAACAGCTCGGTTTGATCCACACAACTATTTCTTTTTTTAATTATTAACTTGTGCCTTACAATAGAAGAGGAAAGAGTGCAAGCAATTTGCTGGTTCCAGGAACTACTCTGGCAGCGCCACAAGGGCAGCGAGGTCTGGTGATGATAACCCTGCCAGGGCACTGACACACAACGCGCGGAGTCTCCGGCTCTTGCAAAAGCGGTCGCTGGCAATTTAAGGCATTGAAGGAAACCTATGGTTGTTAAATCCTGTATCAAATTTGGCACACGTTGGAACAGTTAGAGCGGAGACAAGGATGCTTTGAGGGCTGGTGTTCAGGAGTCCTGCAGCTTCCCAGTGCCAGCTGGGGCACGGTGCTAATCTGGGCACAGGGTTTTCATGTGAAGACTGCAGCCAAACAAGGGGCCCTCAGACCCTGATATTTGGGAGACATTGATACCACAAGGTGCTGCACCCCACAGCATCGTGATGCCTTCACCTCCCATGCAGCAGTTCCCTGCCCTGTGCCTGCTGCTTATGAACCCCATGTGCCTGACTTGACTAGTGCTCTCAGAAAACAGGATTTGTCAGTACAAAGAAAAATTAACATTCCTTATAGTTCAAAACATACGTGGCTGAGATCAGATGTCAGGTGTGGTTACAGTCCAGTATGGCTATTTCTGTGCTTCTAGGGTTAAAAGTGGATGGCTACAGTTTGAGGAGTGGGGAAGAGGTTAGCTGTACATGGATTTAGATAGTTGATGAAGGTATGTAGCCTTGAAACTAGTTATAGTAAACACGTTAGGTTGTTTCCCTCCCCTCCCCAGAGAGCTGGCTCAGCAGCATTCCCAGCCAGCTGCCCCTCGCCCGCTGCAGGAGGAGAGAGGGAGCGTGCTACAGGTCCGTGTGCCACCACCACAACGACCAACATGCATCTCTAGCTACCTGTCCTACGTGCCCCCACCCCATTTAAAAGGGAGCAATGTGCCAAGCTCGGCCTCTGCACGGCAGGACCCGCGAGGAAGCCACCCCTGGGTTGATGTCCCCGGGAAGGTTGTGTGTTTCTAAGGGAGGCTTCCTGCGAGCCCAGTGCGACTTCATGCCCAGAGGAGCAATTTAAAGGCCGAGTGGAGACTGTTCCCCCTCAAATGCTTATGAACAGGATCCTGATGGTTACATCTTTGCATTTGCAAGGATTCCTCCATGCAGATTTAACCTCCCTCTTTTCTTGACAGAGGTTATGGTCCCCTCAATCACCTCAGCCCTGCTGGATGATATTTTAGAGGTCACTTTAATAACCTCTCCTTGCTCCTCCTCTTTGAAGGACAGAGTAGAGGAACTAAAGCTCCTTGGCTGGAAGGAATAAGTGGGGCTGGGGAGGGAATTGAGTGATGGAAGGCCGACGCTTCCCATGTTGAAGAGGTTCTCCTCTCCCTCCAGCAGCTTCCTGCAAGCACATCACAAGGGAAGAGGTTAGTATGGGGATGTGAAACATCTGCAAATCTTGAGAGCAAGTTGTGCCCTGCAGGCTAGTCCAAGCCATCACCCCAGGTCACACTGCACCATGAAACTGATTCAAAATCGTATTTTGGTCAGCTATTTCTGGAGGACTTGCGATATGGGGTACATGAGAGCAACTTTCTCCCCTCTTTCCTCTCCAGAAACACCAGGAAAATTAACACCTGAAGCAGAGGGACTCAGCCTTTTGCATCTACTTATGACTTTGCAAGAGAGACAAGTTTCCAACCCCAACTGTCCCCATTAAAAAATACTGCTTCTGGGATGGCTGAGGGATGTAGTTCACAGCTACTAGATCGAGGCAGGATATGGAGCCACGGCTGCTCCCCAGGCGGGAGCATGGCTGATCCAGGCGGGGGAGATGAACAACACGCTTGTGGTGCTCCTTGCGTGCGTACCCAGGTATTTTCTAGGCTCTTGAATATACCCCAGCCTAGTGGGGTCAGGGGATTGGGTTTGGGAAGTGTCCAGGTAGAGCAGGAACAGAGCAGCCTTACCTGTAGGCAGCTATCTCGATATCAAGGGCCATCTTGACATTGAGTAGGTCTTGGTACTCCCTCAGGTGCCGAGCCATCTCATTTTTGGTGTTTCGCAGGTCATCCTCCAGCTGTCCAATGGTGTCCTGCAAAGGCAAGGGTGCTCAGGGCTGTGTTTTGGAACAGGGACTTCTCCCACAGTCCCACTTGGCTTTGCCCATTGCAGAGACAGAGAAGTTGCAAGGGGCAATTGATCCATGATGGCACATCCCAGCAGGAGCTTGGGACCATGAAATCTCGTGCTAGCAGAGATGGAGAAGCAGGCAGAGCACCAGGTATGGCTGATGAGCGTGTGCAGTGGGGGAGGCTTTCGGTGGATTGCCATTGATGGATTTATGTAGTTTCCCATCTGCAGTGGGGTCTGTGAGATGGGCAAAGAGTGCATGGGACCCCCAGTGGGACCCCCAGTGGGACCCCCAGTCTTGCAGAGGACGAGGCAGGCTGTTACAGAGGGAAGGGAAGTTTTGGGCTTAAACATCATCAGAGTAGAGGCAGTGGCTCAACAGGACAAGTGAGAGCACCCTGCACTGCAGCAGCAGAGAAGAAAGGCTGCAGCCTGCATCTGCAGGGCTTAAGAATGGTTGGAACATACTTCCAGGAGGTGGAAGGAGAGGTGCTGCTGCCAGGGGTCCCCTCCAGGAGGGGAAGTCTGACACCTTCCCAGGAAAATGCCTCAGAGCCCCAGAGTGGGGGGTTCTGAATGCAGGGATTCGGGGAGGTTACAGAGACAGGGGCCTGCCCTGCAAGAGCCAGGGTGCTCAGCTGGACAATGGCGTCCTTCGAGCATCCTTCCTGTCAGCTCTGCCCTGCCTTTTGTCCTTTATAACCAGTTCTACTCGTGATGTGGAGGACTCCAAGGCCAGATTTCCTGCTAACAAAGGAGACTAATCTTTTCTTCTATTTGTTTTTTCTCAGAAAACAATCAGACTGTATTTTTCCCACATGCATCTAGGTATCTAAGCAGCAGCTTGAAAGCAGTGAAACCTGCTCCCATAGGGTTCTTCCCAATCAGAAGGTTTCCCGCTGCCAGCTGCCCCACTGTGCCACCAGAGGAGCGTGATTTGGAACAGGAATGAGTCAGCAGTTTGCATTTAAGCCAGGATGTAGCCCTGCCTACAAATCCCTGCAATGGCCACTGCCAACCTCCACTCTCCTGCACCCCCTCCCAGAGTCAAGCCTTTGCAATTGCTTCCAGATCCTCTGTTCCAGCAGACGATCTTTGTCTCGCCACATCATCCCCATCTTGTCCCCTTCCTATTCCTATCATGTTCCCAGTTTCCTCTCCTGCCTAACCTTCCTTGTGGATAGTGCAGAGACAGCCATGGGATGTGGAGCTGCCCAAGGAGCAGGGAGCTGTGCTGACCCTGATGCAGTGAGCCCAGTTCGAGCAGAGCCCCTCAGAGAAGCAGTGGCAGCTCGTCCTGAATGCAGCATGGAGAATGTCACAGTCAGATTAGCTGGGCACAACCAGCCTTGCAGGACATTTAGGAGCCATCCTTGTGGTCTCTGCTTTCACCTGTGCTGCCCTGACCATTTTCCACAGCCAAAGATCTGCAAGAAGCTGTGCCTCTGAGGAGATCATTGGGGCATCAACTGAAAAGCCCCAGGACATGCGTGGCTGCTGCTGCTGCTGTACAGATTAAAGCCTCTGCTCTGATGCAGACAGATTGCTGTTGCACCGAGCCAGGACAGGAAGGAATGAGTTGAGGTGATCCCCACCCAGGGACAGTTCCACTCTTGCTGCTGTGACTCTGTGCCTCCAGCCCCCTTCCCTCTTCCTGCAGTCCACATAAACAAAAAGCTCTTTCAAAACTGGTTGTCCTTGTTCCTGGTCTGCACCTCTCTTCCACACCCCAGCTCTACCAGCTGGTAGAATAAAAACTCGCTCCTCACACCACTGCAAACCTGTCCCCTAACAAAAAGCTCTTGCATGTTGGTTTAAATTCGACTGGGCAGCCCACAAATACAAAGATATGCCCCTGCTTTGGCAGGATCATTTTAAAAGCTCAGACAATAGGAATATTCTCTTTTAAGACACACTTCCAACCTTTTCCACTGTTTGCAGCCAGGGAAATTACTCAGCTGCTACACATGCACATTGCTCAAAAGACTTTTAAGTATTGCTACACATAAAGCAGATCCTGAGGGTCTTGTAGGAAAGCACTGCCATGTTGTCACCAAAGCAATTTCAATTATGGTGCTGTTTAATCCAGTTGCTTTATTTTTTTTCCCCAATTGATAAGTTGCTCCCAGAACCCCTCTCTCACATGGCATCAAGACTATTTAAGAAGATTACTGTGTACAATTTTTTCGCCATAGATAATATTTTATATTGCCTGTTTCCACAAAAATTGTTGAAGACCACCTCAACTACTCAGGAAGCTTGCAAGCAGCTTGGAGCTATATTCTAGTTACAAATTCTAGAGCACTTGGCAAAATCTGGCCTTGGAAATGACATGGCATTATTTGGGCCCTCCAGGTATGACTAAAGGCAGTTGTTTAAGTATTTAGAAGGAAACGGCTTGATTTAGAAATCCCAGATCATTTAACAGCCATATAATAGAACAACCTTAGGATTTATTTTTAATATAAATCATGAACATTTCCCTGTAGCAAGAAAATGTGGCAATACTGCAGTAATGGAATAAGAGATATGGAGCACTCAGTGTCTGCCCCACATGAATCTTTCCACAGACGTAAGAGGTGCTGGGATCTGTCTGCAAGTCCAGACTTAACCTTTGCAGAGCTCCAATTTCTGCAGTGCTGGTGCCAAGAGCCAGGCCACGGGGCAAGGGGCCAAGCCTGGGCAGACAGCTTCGAGGAATTACCCACAACGATGTGTCGGCAATTTTGGACCTGATCCTTAAGGGACAGGGCAGGGACGGATTGATGCCCCACACGGCGCTACCGTGTGCAGGGATGTCCCCTGCAGGGAGGGGGTGTTGGAGGGGGTGTCCTGGCCTGCTTCCCCAAAATCTGCCCTGTGTGGTTTTGCCTTTGGATAAAAGGTGAAGGCAACAGGCAATGCTGTGGTGGGGCAAGATCTGTGTGCCGGGCAGAGAGGCCCAATGCTGGGTGGCGGGAAGGCTGCAGGGATGCCTGGCACTGCGCAGCGCTGCAGGGGCACTGCCTGCATGGGTGGGTGCTGCGCAAGGCAAGAGGGGTGGGTGCCGTTCCGTGCTGGGGGTGTTTTGTGTAGCGTGGCACTGATCGGGACACCGCGGGCGATGGTGCTGAGCGATGCAGGCGGAGGAGGGGGGGGCCGCACGCTGCCGAGGTGCCCAGCGCTGCACGGAACTGCGGGAGGGGCTGCTGCAGGAGACAGAGCTGCGCTGCAGCATTTCGCAGGCCGAGGAGATGACCAGCGCTGCACGGGACCAGAGGAGGGAGAGTGCGGGGTCCGCAAGCACCGGTGCGGCACCGCGCCGGGTGTTTGCGTGGGACGGAGATTCCCGGTGCTACACATTACAGGGGGTGGCTGCTGGGGTGGAGGTGCCGACTGGCGCGGATGGCGCGGGAGGAGGATGCTCGGTGCCGCCCAGTGCCCGGGGCTGCCCGGTGCCAGGGGAGGGGACGGTGACAGTTCCCGGAGCCGCCCGGCTCACCTGCAGGCCGGCGGCCTCGGCGTTGTGCCGCTCCTCCAGCTCCTGCAGCTGCCTCTCCAGGGACTGGTGAGCGCCGCGCAGGCTCTCCATCTCCACCAGGCGCGCCTGGAGCTGGCGGCGGCACTCGCCGGCCTCCCGGCGGCTGGCGCGCACGGCCTCCTGGCTGCGGGCCGCCCGCTCGTGCAGGCGGGCGCAGCGGGCGCGGTACCAGTCCTCGGCCGCCTGCAGGTTGCGGGCCGCCAGCGCCTCGTACTGTGAGCGCAGCTCCCGCAGCGCCGCGGCCAAGTCGGGCCGCGGGGCCGGCGGCGAGGCCGGGGCCGGG
>VZRR01008077.1:4791-188102 GCA_013398015.1 Oreocharis arfaki | reverse complement strand
GCCCCGGGCAGGGCAGCCCCCGCCGTGCCTCAGCCCCCCGAGCTGCCCCCGCCCGGGGCACGGCGGCGATTCCGTGCCCGCTCCGCCGCCCGAGCCCCCCGCACGGTGTGTGTGTGAGCAGGGCCGGGGCCGGCACCCGGTGCCTCCGTTTCCGCTTTCCTTCCGCCCCACGTGCACCGGAGGGTCCCGGCGGCGCCTTCCCGCCCGCAGGTCCCCCCGGGGCGGCCGCCGCCCGGCCGGGAGAGGCGGCGAGCGGCGATGCCCCGTCCCGGGGCGCGGAGGGAACAGCGCGGTCCCGGGCAGCCTTGGGTCGGGGCGAGGGTTCGCTGTCACCGCTCCCGCTCCGTTCCGTGTGAGTTGCTCTTGGCAGCCCGGCTGTGTCAGGCTGGAGCTGATAACCCAAAGCCAGCAGCGAGACACCAAGTAAATAAATAAATAAAACAAACCAGTGCAAGATTGCTTTGCTCGCATTTTGCTTACGCTTTTTTTTTTTAAAATCACTCGTGCGTAAAATACTGTTGCAAAATGTATGATGGAAACAAATCTACACTGGTTCTCTGATAGACCAGATGACTTAATACGACAGTACTGCTTCTTGTAGCACAGGCAGTTTTGAAAATTCCTGGAACCACTGAGATTATGAAACGCTCAAGTTTATTCCCTTGCTAGTGTTTGTAAAGACTGCCAAGCTGGATGCTAAGGCTCCTCTTTGACGTGGTCTTGAGAACATTCCTCCCAAGCCATAATCACTCATGTTCTAAAATTTTTTTTAAGCTCTGTAAGATTTATTGTTTGAACATCAAAGATTGCAAAATGCTCTCTAAGTAGTCACTTAGAATCATCTCCTTGTCAGTTTAGAGTTACACTGTCACCGACTGAAATGTATTGATCCAAATACTCATTTGTCACTAGGGATTAAACTGAAAATATGAGGATTTTTAGGTCCTTTCAGGTGCCGTGTGGTTTCACTGAAAACCAGAAACAAAACTCAAAACTGCATTTTGATCTTCAGTTCAAGTGCTGAATTTGTAGTTCCAGCACTGAGCAAAAACCCCAGTGTTTTACATGCAAACTGAACAGCTTAGCTCAGGAAGTCTGTCACTGTCCCTGTCAGCCCGTGTCAACCTAAACATATTTTAGAGTGGAACTGCTATTTAAAATAATCTATTGCCATTGGTCCAGAGTCCAAAAGATCGTTCAGGAACCTACTGGTTTGATTAACAGCAGTTGGGGTTTGTTCAAGCATAGACGTGGTTTCATTATATAGCACAATACAACCTTTACTCTGTACAGCGTCATTCAAACAAATTGTATGGCAAAATGCACCACCGAACTGTGTTTAGAATGCTCCATTGAATTAAGTACAATTGCAGAGAGAAATGGGGAGAAAAGGTGTAAGAATGGGAGAGATGTTTTCAGCTGAGGTTTGAAATTAGCAGCCCATTAATATATTTGCACTGGTAGCATTAGTGTTATATGATGATTCTGGGATATACGCTAGCGAAAATCAGATGCAGGCTGAAACTTTCCCAGGCAAATTTCCAGTTTGTAGGCAATTTTTAATCATCGTAATGACGATGATAATAATATCCCTCTAGAACTGTCACTCCTTGTCATGTTTGATTCCTAATATAACTTGGAGAGAAAGCTAATAGACCCGTCTTAAAAATCACTAGAAATATTTATCCTAGACTTTTTTTAACTTTTAAGGGAATGTTTTTTTTTTTTTTCAAAAACAGAAACCTTAGTGTGATGTTTACTGGTAAACATTGTGGGATTGTGCTTTTTGGGGGAACACTGAGAAGAGTGTTTTATTTCCTTCAAAAATATACAAGTATATTATTTTTGCACTGGAAGTAGAAGGGATGCAAACTGTTAGAATATGGTGTTTAAGTGATGCTTATTGAAAAAGGAGATGGTTTTATTTAATCACATCATAACTCTTACTTGCAGTTCAGCTTAATAAAATAGTGCTTGTTGAAAAGTGATAGGTAGGTGGGTGGGTGAGCTGTTGCAGTGTGAGCTGTTATCTGTGGATGGCGCAGGCCGGCTGCAGAGCAGGTCTGGTGCTCCAGGACAAGCTGAGAGGGTCTGCAACCTTTGAATCCTGCAGGAGTTGTAGATACTGACTTGCAAGGAAGTGCAGGAAGAAGGGCTGACCACGGCTCTTCCCTGCAAATCTTGAGCAAGAGCCAGAAGCGAGGTTGTGCAGTCCACTCAGTGAACCCATCATTTTGTGGGAATTTTAAATTAGGGAGTGCTGTGGAGTCTGGGTCGTTCAGTACCATGGAATTTGCCATTGCTTGGGCACTGGTGACAATCCTACACAAAGCAGCGTTACCACGGAGAAGCTGCTTGGCCTGGCAAAAGTGGATTAATTGTCTCCAGCCAGGCTGCAGTGGAAAGTTGTCATAGGAACTGGCTCACTGTTCTGCAGGCCTGTGCCTTGTCTTCACTCCTTTAGAAGAACACCTCAGTAACTTATTGCCTCAGGATAAGAAATACTCACATGCCATCCAGTGTAAAGCCGTGAAGAGAGCAGGGCACTCCAGCTCTACCAAGGGAAACTGAGGACAGCGCTGTACCCAGCAGGGCACAGCCTGAGTGATGTGCCTTGGGATGAGCTCACAGCGCCTGCTCTGTGCCAGGTCCCTGCCTCGGGGTGGCCCATGAACACTGGGTGTCCTGATATAAAACAGCTGTGGCTTCTTTAGCAGTGAGAATAATAGGAGAGAAAACTGAACAGAATGTGCCTGAGAGTGGGAGGTGGGAGCCTTCTCTGGCTCTTTGGGATGTATTTGGGATGAGATGTTTCCAAGCCAGCACATGGGAATTCCTCACTTATTGTCTGTACTGTGTCTACTTTTAAAATTTTATTTATTTAGTGTCAGCAGCGGAAATATAATTTGAAATGTTACTTGAAATGGCCACAATCCGAGTCTTCAAGAGTTGGCTATTCTATGCTGAATCTTATTCTTTATGAATATCTTCAAAGAGTAGGTAATACAAATATTTCTTATTTTAAAATGTCTGTTTTGTGCTATTAAAGAAATTACTGTGTCATGATTATGATGCTTGTAGCAATAAGCTGTATTTTGTTTTTAAATCATTATGACTTGTTAACTGGAATGGTTCCTAAAACCTGGATCTGTGCACTCTACACAGAGATCGTGTGTGTAACATGAATCGGCTGCTTTAACACAACTGCAGAGAGAATTCAGCATAGACAATAAATAGAATTCAGCATATACAATAAATAGAACTTTATGTATGGTAAATAGACCTTAAGCAGCATCTGGAAAAAATTGCATAGGTCTTTAAGGTAGCCACTGTGAGCAGTTGATAATCTAAACCTGCCTACATAAATGTAGTTACTGAGTCTCATGCATATGTTTGCAGGGCTAAAAAGGTGCTGGGGAGACCTGCCTGTATGAAGCCATATTAGGAGAAATACATTTTTTATATGGCAGTATGAAATTGAGGAGGGAGCCTGAGTAATTCTGCCTAAAAAACCCATGGCAGTCTATGTTAAATCTTTACTATTACCTGAATGTGTAGCAGTGTGTGCACCATACTATAAAGTCAAAAGCAGATTTGCTCTTATTTCCTGGACAGCTGGGTCCCCAGACATAGGAGCAGTGAGTGGCTGTGTGCCAGAACTCTTAGTCCTGTCACTTTTTCAAGTATGGTACAGCATGGTAGAGGTTAAACTTGTGGCTTGCTGGTGACCTTAACTTATCATCCTCTGGACATGAATACCTGCTGCAGGATTTACCGGCACAGTCAGCCCTTTTTTGGTGGTTTCACTAGAGATGACATTCTCACTAAACTGGGGAGGTTGGAGACCCCACTGTGATCATCTGCATGCTTCTCTTAACACCTAAGGAAGAAAACAAGTGGGTTCTTACCCTGTGCATCATACCAGCTCAAACTGACTTAAATTCTGCAAAGGTGTGAGCCCATCAGCTGTGGAGAGCAGGAGCCACGATAATGAGACACCTATAGAAGTGATGCTGGGACTGAAACCTGTTGGTTTCTCTTTTGATATTGAAGGATGTGTGGGCAGAGCTTCCGTCGGTGGACGGAAGAAGAAAGGGAGGTCCAAGGAGATGTGATTCTTCTGAGATTGGAAGGTGGCTCCAAAGTGAAGTTAGTAGAAACAGATGTGTGGGAACAATGTACTCTAGTGCAGCTCGTGTTGTACCCAGCCTGTAAATAAGAAGGCGGCTGAGGTCTCTATAACTACCATTCCGGCTCTTTTCATCACAAGTGATTTATTTAAAAACAAAACCTCCTTGAAGTCATTATGTGGTCCAAACTTAGCTTAATTTAGTTATAGAGTATTCACAGCTCCCAGCTGCGTTTCAGATATTTTCAAAGACTTGCTATTTTGCTTATGCACGTACTACAGCATTACCATTGAACCTTGCTTGGCACAGTTGGTTCAGAGGATGGGGTAAAACAGAGATTTCCTGTGTGTATTTCTGCAGGGGGCTCTGAAGTTGAGTGGTTTTCCACTGTTTATTTAAGAGCAGGCCTTTGGATTAGCTGGCTTTGACCCAGGCCTTGTAGTTCTCTCTGTTAACATTGTCATAATAGATAAAACACTTAAGATACATTCTTGCTAGATTTTCAGGAAGCAACGTCTCACTGAACCTTCCAGGAAGGTACACTTCCCCAAAGTATTTTCCAGCTGGGATGGTCCAGTTTTGGCAGTTGTGGTGGCCAGATCTGGAGTGTGAGATCATCTGGGTGGGTTGTCCCTCTCTGGAGTGAGCTCCTGCCTCTTCCCTGGCAGCAGCTGCTTCCTGCACTGCTGTGGTAGGAACGGCTGCATCCCAGCCATGTCCCCTGGGATCAGGAGGAAGCGTTTAGCTGGTCAGGCAATGTTTGCTGCTGAAATCAGTATTCCTTATCTCCTTTGGAGAATGCTAGCTGTGGATGAGAATCAGCTCATACTTTACTACTTAGACTGTGCTCCTCTTGGCATTTGCATCAAATGCAGTGTGTCTGGCCATGGTGTATAACAAGAGAAACTTCCTAGTCAGCTTGTCAAGTAACCTGGAAAGGAAGGTGAATTCAAAAGACTGAAGATGGTTTAGCATAAAGCACCCAGAGTTATCTAGACTAGATGAAATCAGTTGGTGTTTGGGTTGATTCAGCTGGTGGTGAGTTACATATAGGCATGCACAGTGAATAATTAGGAACATGAGGTCAGAGAAGAGCATGTGAATATTCTGCTCTCTGAAACCCAAAGAGGTCCTGAGGTTTATGCCAGAGCTTTGTAATCATAACACAGCAATTACCTATAATAACATCTAAGAATAAGTGCTGGTAAAGGGCAGGCAGCATAGGTAATTTTGGAAGTCAGTAAATGGAACAGTAGCAATTAAAAATAAATAATCTTTTAATGTTGATTTCGTTTGCGTTCTCTGTCTCCAAGATACCTTTTTTTTTTCCCCCAAAGGAATAGCTGAACATGTTGGCAAAGGTATTTCAAATGTTTCTCTCTGATCTTTTTGGATATTGCAAAACAATTCCATTTCAAGATTATGCAAAGATGTATGTGGCCTTTGAAGTCACAGGAAAGGGCTGTAAAATTTGGTCCCAAGTGTCCCGCTTAAATCATGTTCTTTTTGACACCTGTGCAGTATTCCTTGAGAGCTTTTAAGAACAGATGCCCGTAATAGCTGCATAGTTGTTTCTTTTTCATTGCTTGTTCAAGTCCACTTTTATAGTGTTATTCTCAGTGTATTCTTTTAGGTCAGGATGAGTTCATTCCCTAAAGAAAAAAACTGATCAGTTGAACATAAATTGCAGGTGTTCTGAGCATCAGTTAACTTGAGACTGACCCTGGAAACGGCTCTTCCCGTTCAGTTCCTGTAGCTTTCTCATCGTTGAATACCAGTGGCTGAGTGAAGCTGGAAAGAGGAATTTAGCATAGAAGCAAGCCAGACTGGTAAATCATCTGTTAGTTCTGCTGTCTAGAAACTGAGGCAGGAGTCAAATTTCGTTTTCCGCTTCATGCTGCATGCATCAGTCAGTGCACCAGTGATGTTTAAGGGCAGGTCAGCAAGACAGCCTGTTTTGAGTCTCTCAGTGTTTGGGGATGCTGCATTTCCCCATTGCTTACCTTTGTTTAAAAGAAAAAAGGAATACAAAGCATAGCCTAAAGGAAAGTACAAACACGTGAACCAAGTCTCTCTGAAGGAAGAAGTGGTCAGCAGACCACTGTATTCCACCTGTAATTAAAAGCAAGACTTCAGCAGACAGGGCTGGGGAGAGCTCTGCTAGGGAAAAAAGATAAAGATGAGCATTTTTGCCTAGAGCTGTAAGTGGTTCAGGTAAGTAGAGACAAACCCCATCTTCTCTATCTGAAAATGCTTGCTCTTCCCAAAAGTGTCTCTCCTAAGCAGTGACTGGTATACCAGATGATCTTCTGCTAAGTTCTTTTATGTTAGTTATGTGGATTTAGCCTCTAGAAGGCATTAGCTTGCCTGTACCCTTAACGACTTGGTGACTGCAGACATCCTGAGCAGAATGTGCCTTGTACATGTTCTGTTGTTTATTAGAATCTTCCTTATAATGGTGTTGAAACAGAATGATTTTATAGAGAATATGATAAAAATGTAATTCCTGCAATCATCAGCAGATGTTTGTGATACTTCATGAGCATATTTATACAAATTGGAAAGAGCTTTACTTGTTATCTGAGATGGAGTGTCCGTCTATAGCCTTCAATAGTTTGGGAACTTTTTCACTTCTGATCAAAATAACGCTGTAGTCTTTCTAAGAGCTAGTTAAAAACACATTTGCAATTTAACTTTTCCTTTTTTTTTCATGTGATAAGAGATTAGGTAGGTTCTTAACCTCATGTTTTATATGTGTTTTAACTTCTCTTTCAATATTGCACTGGCAGTTTTATGAGCCAAGGCCAAAAAGCTCTGCTTGCTAAACTTGAGCAATCAGGAGGGAACAGATGATGAAAAACTAACAGTGTTTTACTCATCTACCACTCATTTTTCTTCACAGACATGTAGAGAGTAGATATTAACAAAGTCAGTAATAAAACACACTGTGAGTCCTCATAAATCGATGTGTGCTGGTGGGGTCAGGAACAAATATTGAAAAGGTTAGAACATGCAGAGAGCTGTGTTCCCATCTTGTGACACTCAGAGCAATGCTGGGAGTTTTTGAGTTGCTGATTTGAAACCAATTAGGAGGAGGCATTTCTGTGCCTGCCCAGGAGTCTTTGTGCTGGCTGGGTGTGTGGTCAGCTCTTTTTTTTAGTGGTTGCAGTAGGTCAGGTAACACACTGAAAAAGAAGCCCTGGGTGAAGCAGGGCTATCATATTGCTCTGCTAGGGACAGATGTTTTTAAAGGCATCTCAGAACCCGGAGGATCCAAGCTGTTTGCTCATCTGCAGCAGGACAAGACTGTGCCATTGAATGCATCTTCAAGTCTACGTTGACAAGATACTTGAGGTTCCCTGAAGAGAGAAGTCCTGGCCAGAGGGAAGGTTCGGTGTCGGGAAATCTCAGCTCAGGTTTTGGGATAACAGGGATGTGCTGATGATGCCTTCTGAGTTGTTTGTTAATGTTCTCTCACCCTTCAGGCTGGCAGGTTTCTCCCAGTTTGCAGCTGATGAAGTAGATCTGTCACTTCATCATGTTCCTTCTGAGAACTGCTTATGCCGAGACAAATGCAGAGACAACTCTCTATGTCCTCCCCTGCTCCTGCCAGGGAACAGTGTCTTGTGTCAGCAGGATTGATTTAACATTAAAACCTAGAGAACTGAAGGGCCCATGGAAAGGTGACTGTTTTCCCCAAATTAACTTAGTGGTTTGTGTTTTGCTTGGACAAGATAGTAAGAAGTTTCCAAAGAAAAGAGGTTGATTCAGTTGGAAAACGGTTTAATGTAGGTCTTTGGAATCACTTGATAAAGCTGAGACAGTTAGGTTATCAAAGAGAAGCCAGAGGTCTAGCAAGAGCTCAAAGTAATTGTAGATGTTCAGTTATTTTACTGTTTAATTTAGTCACATAGGATGCCTAACAAAAGCTGTACAAATTAGCAGTCTTTTGGAAGAGCTTGAGTATACTGCAAAGAAAGTGTTAGTAAAATTAATTTACTTGTAGAGTTTCCTGCAGCGGTGCCTTGGTACTACACATCTGTCGAGATTAAATGAGATTTGGGGGCTGATAACATCTAGGTGGGGACACTATTGTGCCCTTAGGACAGATTTGTAATTTCATTTGTAATCAGGCAGACTATAATTACTATATTTGCCTCTGATTAAAAAAACAGGTCAGAAAAGTAATGAATTGTGCTCCTTGTGGGGGGAGGGGAAACTTCACATTGTAAGAGCACTTCAAAACTCCTACAGTCTTCACATTCCCTGATTTTCCATCTTTGTGGTTGCTCGGTTGGTAGGTCTGTGTGGCTTGTTTCGTGTCGGCAGGGAGCCGCTGCCTGCTGAGAGCAGAGTGCAGGAAGGGTTTTGGGTACATGCCTTCGTGACGTCCATGATGAGTGCTAGGTACCTGCCAGCCTCTGATTTGGGGAGAAAGAGGACTTTCGTGTGTCTCGGGGGAGGGGTACCTGTAGGTACTAAACTAGGAGGAACACAGAGCAGGAGGACGTTGTACTTCTGGTCTTTGTGAGCACTTCAGGAGAGTATGAGAGCCAGCCCAGGGTTGATTTCGATGAGCTGAGCCTGCATGCAGGCTGTTTGCACCAGAAAGGCTGGATCAGCCTCAGGGGAAAGCTTCTTGGAAGGGAGATGGGTAACCATTATTTTGGGTGAAAGCAGGAAGCCCATGAAGTCTGTATTAGGCTTGTATGTGTCTGGAGCCCTATATGTTAGGATAGCAGAGAATCAGGATCCTCCTTACTAAATTATTTCTGTATTTATTTTCACAGTGCCCTTTACAGCTAGGAGATTCATTATTTTGGTTTGGGTTTTGTGAACAAATAGCAAGTTGAAAAGTGGCTCAGTTTTGTGTATGAAGTCCCTGGCTTTGCTGGGTAGTATACTATCTCTGGCATAGTTCCATAGTCATCTGTTTTTTTGAAAGATGGGTTTATTTGTCAAAGATCTGCCTTTTATTGGTGGGTAAGTTCTCAAAAAGAAGAGAGACCAAGTTAGTAGATGAGCATTTGTTAAGCTTTTTCCTTAAAGAAGCTGGGAGGAGAAGAGAATGACACTGGAAAAGAAAACTCTTAGCAGGGAAAAAGTTCTCACTGGTTTTGACAGAGCAGTTCTCAGAATTATTGGATTATTTTCAGCTGTTGATCTCAGTGTTTATTGTCAATCCCTTTTTTTAATGAAGGAGGAGCCAGTGTTCCTCTGGAGTTCTTTACTCAGCAGCATGTCCCTTGGTGAGTGTTGTGTCTAGAGCCCTGGACTCAGGCTGATCAGCCAGTTGGCTCTTCTCACCGGGGCTGAGTAGGGAATGCTTTCTACCGAGGCTGGAGGGAGATGTGAGTTCGTGTTTCCAGCCTGCAGAGATGGTTCAGATGCTGATTCTGCTGTCACATCTGTTTGTGTAGCCCATAAATGTGTAGAGAGGGCCCATCCTGCAGGGAAGAGAGTTCAAGTGTCTCTAAAAAAATCATCCTTCTTCTTTTTAAAGACTAGGAAAAAGCTAGAATGAAGTTTCAGTATCTTTGCTTTTCCTATAAAATATTAATGAAGCAGGGATGTGACCTTCAGAGGCAAGAGGAATTTTTTACCAGTAAGCTCGGGCAGTAAGGAAAGACAATAAAAATGTCCTCCCTCACCTTCTGTGTTCAGAAGATAAAGTCAACTTTTGGCTCTTTGCATTAATCCAAGCTGTCCTGGTTGCATGCTCTCAGAATGACTGTGCCACTGAGCCCAGTTGTGCATCTCAAATACTTTGTCAGTTGCTACCATGCTTCTGGAAAGGCCTGTTACGTCTGCGTTTGCTTCCCGAAACACAGTGGAATCTAATGAAAAGCGTCATTGTTTTGAAACACCCTGATCTGCTGCCAAAAGAGCTGCTGTTGTATAATCCTTAATAGCAGGTTAGAGTGGCAGTTGCTCCTTGGTTTGAAGTTGGCATGTGGCAGGGTGGCTTCCCAGTTCTCTCTCTGGGGATGGCACGTCTCATCTTGTTCCTCCCTTCGGGAACTGTGACTCACACGGTGTTCAGCTGTCCTGAGTTGGGAGTAGACCCTTGAACAGGCTTGAACATCAGTGGTGCTACTTAGGGGCGACAGCCTGAAGGGAAGAGAAATTGGCAGTTTCCCTTGAGAACAGGGAGCAATGCTCTGTCTGCTGAGTATCAGGGATTACATTTGTCTCTTCTTGCCAGCACATTGTTCTGATGTTAAAAAAAAAAAAAAAGAGTTGGAGTAAAAAAATTTATCTTGACTTTCCTTTCTGATTTGCAGAACTCAGTGTGTTCACTTCCATGCTGACACTTCTGCCGTGATCTTTGTGTTAACGTGCAGCTTGGCTGGCACGCTGTCAGGCTTCATCTGTGTAGCAAAAAGAGTATTTGCAGGCATCGTTCAAACATTGAGTTCCTGTTGCGGTGGGCATTGGCATCAAAGTTTACCGCCCAATTTTCAGCTAAAGCAAATATATGGGAACTCTGATAAATATTTAAAAATAAATATACTATAAATAATTTCTGTAGGGTGAACTGTATTGCAGCAAAGGGATCAAATTCATCTCTAGTTTTTAATCTTCCAAGACTCTAGGCAGCTGGAGCAGTTGCTTACGGGAAAAACAATGTGAGTAAAGTATTAGAATTATGTTACATGTTTCTTACTGGAATTTAACAGCTGGAAACAAAAGGCAGTCAGAACATCTTCATAGCCAGGTCCATGCTTGCCTTTGGCAGGCACTCAGTTGGACAGCAGTTTGGGAACCTCCATGGCAGAGGCTGCTGCAGGCTGCTGAAGGCCTTTTCCCAAGGAAGGGAGTTTCCCAGGGCCATCAGGGTGCATAATTTATGTTGGTGTTGGCTCAGAAGAGCCTTTGTTTATCCATTCACCTTCTGTCCATGTGAAACCGCTCTCTGGAGGTTTCTTCTGAATGTTGGTTGTGCCTCAGCCTCATATCCACTGAGACATTGGGGTATAAGGTGAGGAGGAGTCGCCTGAGGCATGATACTCAGTTTGACTGACTTGCTGTCTAGCTCAGACCGTCTGACTTTTCTGCATTAATTCCTGACTCTGTGAAAAAAAGGCTGATTGAAACACCCACACACTTCATTTAGAGCCCTCTGATGATGGAAGAAGTATTTCAGAAATTTGTTGTTTCGTAGCTAACTGTCCTCTCTGTTAATATTTTTTGTGTTGGTTGATTTATTTGACTTCCAGTCACGGGGTCTTGTTCTGTCATTGCTAGACTGAGAGCCCTCCACAGTCAGGCTTCTTGCCTGTGCTCAAATGCTTCTAGACCATTTTCAAATCACCTGCAGAGCTGCTCTCTGTACACTGGCAGGCTTCCACTCCAGCCTTACTCTCTCTCACAGCTTTATTCCTTTCTCAGTATAATCAGTGTCGTTCTGAATGGGGACAGCCAGCTGAAGGCATTTTTCCAGCACAGTTTGTGTCAGTGACAGAGAGAGACATGGAGTCCTCCTTGGTAGTCTTGTACATCCAAGGATCATATTTGACCTGCGGTTGCAGCATTTCTTTGAGAGCTCATGTCTGCTAATTCTTCTCTGTGGCATAGCTCTTGTGCTTCTGGATCAAGTCTCTCATTCCTTAAGTATGGTCCTCCTCCTTTTTTTCTAGTGCTGGGAGAATGGGGCACACCAGAGTTAGAGAAGTGGAGAAATAGCATTACTCCTAACAAGCTCTGTGTAAGAAGCAGTAAATTGGAAATAACTAAACTGGTAGTTCTCAAGAGACAGTGAGAAGCACGAGCTATATGGAATGTCGAAAATATGCTGATCAGCTCCCTGGAAAATGGAGTTCCTGTTTCAAGGCATTAAACTGGTTTGCAGATAGATGAGGAGAATGGGTGGTCTCATGGTACTCAGAAAGGGTCAGATTTGAGGTTTGCTCCTCACAAGAGTGGCACTGCTGAGCTCATTGTTTTCTAAATTCTATTCTAACCATCCATAAAATTGATGATAATTAAATAATACTTAAAATATTTTGATGAACTAGTGCTTCTTGGAATTCCTGAAAGAAGTCCTTGGTAGAAATGGATGGACACACTAAGAAACTCTAAATTTGTAGATTTGTGAGTTTTAGTGTGTCTGATGCATTTGGGTCCTGGAGTATTGCTGGAGCTCTAGGGACTGTACAGCCACTCTGTGGGTATGGTTGTCAGTAGAAATAGTCTGATTAAAAAATCCATGTAAAATAAGCAGGGTTTTGTTAAATACATTTTACAACATATTTGATACATAGGTGTTACTTTAGCATCTGGCTTTAAGACAGAGATAAAATTCAGCCTGAAATTAGATCAAAGCCTGTAATAAATGGCATGAGCAGAATTCTCCTTTCTCATATCTTGCCCATTCAGAAATAGCCCATGAGTTACCATCATTTATCAGTCAGACCATAATAAAATGAACACATGACTGGGAATGCTTTACCAGTTTCACCAAAAGCACACTCTTGGAAAAAGCAGCTCCATGATGTAAGCACTGTGATGGTGTCCAAGAGTAACTGCTACCCCCTTCCTGTAGGAAGAGTCAGAGCCAGTGTCAGAGATTGCAGGCTTGGAGCTAGGAGGGTTGGTATGATCCATGGAGCAAGGAGAGTGTTACCAATCTAATGTAATCCATTGGATCTTTGGACACCACAAGTGGCACCTGTAAGCTCACTACACATCTGTGGTTAACCTTACCAGGTTCTTAACAGCAGCTCTCTACCTCTTTAATACCCTGTAATCATTCTACAGAATTATCCTGCTTGAAGCCAACCTCAATTACGATTATACTTTGAAGTGTCTCTTGGAAGTAATTTAATATTCTAATATGAAGAATGTGTTTTGCCCTTCCTGCCGTCATGAACATGAAGCCTTGCTGTCAGAGAGGCAGCCATACAGAAGTGGAAGATCTTCAAGTGGAGAACTTAACTTTAGGCACAAGGAGGGGAGAAAAAAAAAGGTCTGTTTTCTGGTTTAGGTCATTTACAAGCATCACTGCTTATCTCTCAAGCCATGGACATAGCAATTTTCCGAAAGCATTGCTAATTAAAAACACCTTTTGGAAACAGTTTGCCTTTGGCCATCAAGCAGAAGTGTTGGCAGTAAAAGACAGGAGTGGTTTGAATTGTCATCTCAGGGCTGTGGGGGAGAGGGAAGGAGCTATGTGAACTAATGGAGCTAGCGTGGAGGGCTGCAATTCAGAATAAAATCAGAGCGTCATTTGGCATCCATGCAATCCCTGTGTCTTGGAGCCCATTAGAAGCCTGCTGCTCTGTGGCTTCTGTCACGCACGATTATACTTTGACCTCTCTGTGTCTGCCAGTTGATGCTGAGTATTGAAATTTGAATTTGTGTAAAAGTATACTGTGCTAGGAACATGCAGCGTATCTCTGATTCATCCTGACAGTGCTAGGAACTCGGACTGACTTTTAGCACAGGGACTGAGGAATTAGTGCTTCTGCATTTGATTCCCACTTGCTCTGTGTTATTACCTCTCGGTGCCTTGCTGTCCTTAGCTGACAAAATGGGGACAGCACTTCTGCTGCCTGTGAATGTGTTACGTGAACGGGAGTTGGTGAAGTGCTTTGGGATCGCAGGTGTGAGAATGGCACTTCTGGTGAGGCCAGGAGCCTGGCCAGCCTCTGCTCGCACAGTGGCACTGGGAGGTGCCATTGAGGGGGATGACACAGTCCTGGCCACTTTCCACTGTCCGTCCCAGAGGATCAGGAGGTACGATGCTAACCTGAGTGGAGTTCACCTCCTCCAGTGCTAGCTGTCTCAAGTGTCTAGCCTGAACAAGGTGCAAGCTACTTCTGCCCTCAGTGGAGGGAGCGTAATGCTCCTGGAAAGTGAGTCACTTGCTTTTCTTAACCACCCTTACATGGACAGTCCCCTAAGTTGCAGAAAAGATCGCTTTTCCCCTCCCCTGCCCTATTTGTGAGGTCACATCCTGACCCAGACCAGAAATTCGGCATGAGTCATGAACAAGCCAGCTCTATTCCTGCTCCTTTTGCTTTTTCCAGTCCTTAGGATTTTAGGATGGTTCGCTCCTCCCTTGCTGAGACCCCACAAAGCCCTTTGAGATGGAGCAGCGAGGCAGCAGGGAGCCAGGAGATGCTCTAGGCTTGGCAAGGGCATCACAAGGCTCGTCTGTACTCCCACAGCCTCCGACTAGACACAAAGCTCTTAAGTAGCGAACATTGGGTGTGATGATTTTCCCTCTGTTCGCTCTCCACTGCGCACGTACGTGTGTGGGCTGTGCTGCCAAGGTATTAATGATTCTTGAAGCAGAACATGTGAGAAGAGACAGATGTAGTGCACGGTGAGTCAGTGTGAGTACGCTACAACCTCGGCATAGGTTAGGGATGCTTTTGTTTTCAGCTCTATAAGCTCTCGGAGAATATCTTGGAAAGAGTGGGATTGTCACCAGAGTTTTGTTCATCTCTGCGTTGTAATGTGTGTGCTTCTGATTTGGTGTTGCATCATCCAAGTGTCAAGATGAACTCAGAAAAAAAATAGAGGTAGTCAGTGCATTTAGCACGAACATGTTGGGTATTATCAGGTGCAGAAAATTCTAACTACTTGCTGACCAAAAAAGATTTAAAAAGTAATAGTAAAACTTGAAGAGAATTGCTTTGGAATATTTTAATTTATATGCGTATTTGAAAAAAGTACACCATGGATAATACTTGAAATCATCCAAAATCTGACAAATGGACTTAATTGACTTAATTCAAAATATATGCTAAAAATCTCATGTTCTTTTGGACCAAAGCATATGTGCTGGGCAACAACTCTGTATCAAAGCTTTGCAGCTGAGATTCAAATATCTTTTCAAAAGGAACCGTGTACCATAAATGCCATCAGATGCTTAATTAAGACAGCACAAGCAAGGAGCATGTTTGCAATAAATTATGGGGATGTGTTCTGACATGCTTTATCTATGTAAAGATTTCTATTTTTATGTGAAGCTATTTACAGATTATTGATTTCAAAAATAGATTTGTAACTAAAGAAAGATGCATCATATTTCAGTTGCTTGGAGTTGAGAATCTTGCCTGGCTGTCTGCCTGCTCTCTTAGATGTTTATTCCAGTGGCTTACAAGTGTATGGAGTGATTTTGTCCTTCTTATTTTTCTCCCTCTATTTGGAAGAAGGAATTTGTATTCAGGGACCAGGTCCCACGTTTCTTACCCACGCAGGCAGGCTGATTTTTATGCCTTTGAAGCACAGAATAATTTCATTGAGGTCTGCGAGGCTTTTTGTGTGAGTAAGACTTTTGGGTGGCAGAGATCCCTCTCAATATATTTTGTCAGTTGTCACTGTTTTGTTTCAGGGTAGCAAGCTGTTGTCGCAGTGTCAGTGGAGCCTGCTAAGCTGTAAGCCTGCCTTTGAGTACGTGTAATAGAAACCTTCAGCATAATTTTTTGTTATTTAATGCTTTGTGAACATTAAAAGAAGTATTTTAATAAATCAGGGCAAAGCCTGAAGGTAGAAGTAATATTTTTCATTAGAGGAACCTTTAGAATTTGAAAACTCATGCAAGCTTGTGTACCCGAGAGCCTGTCTATTTTTTTCCAGCCATACCAGTTGGTCTGATTAAAGATACTGTGTCTCTCTACAAACCTTGTCTCACCTGCAACTCTGTTCATTGCATCTATAGCAAAATTCTTCTGGATTATTAAAATAATTCAGGCCTTCTTTTCTTAATTATGGAAACTCAGATTTTTGTGGTCTCCTCAAGTCTCAGCTTTTTGAATGCCAGCACACACAAAATGATGCTGTCTGGTTTCTCCTACAGAAGAAGACGAGTAGAAGAGGATTTCATCACATAGGAGCTCAAACTGCTTCACTGATTTCTTATTTTAGAATGGATATTAGAAGGGTAGCCTGCTAAAATTCTTCTGCCATCTGGATTTTAGGGTATTTTGTAGGATACTATTGGTGCATACTATCAGCTGTCTGGCATGCATGGCCTCTGGAAGCAGTCCTGTCTTAGTACCTGTGTCAGCATCTGATGTGGTGGTGTGGTGATGGGAAGCAGAAGAAATGGGAAGAAGAGGCTGGCAGAACAGGAAGTCTCTGGTGTAGGCTGTGGGTGTAAATCTTCAGATCTTGCTATGTGTCTGGCTGGGTAAGCAGAGTGGTGTACCCCTTCTAAACAGCAGGAAGCTTGGATTTGGGCTTGTTTGGAAGAGCTAGGCCCAGAGCTGTCTAACAGTCCTAAGGCCAGCCGTGCAACAGTTTTTCCAGAGCTGTTTACTGTGCCTTTTAGAGGCCTTCAATGAGTATGTCTCTCAGATCCGAATCTGGAGCTCTAGGCTGGTAGCTTTAAAATAAACCAAGGTGTGGTGATGATCTGGACCATCTTGAAATGTCCATGGGGTAGATACTGTTCCACCCTCAGAGAGCACAAGCCCTTTCTGTAGTTTGCAGTCTTGGGGTCCTACCGGATCACTCCCTCTGCTGCATTTCTTGGCTGAGTCTGTCACCCTTGCAGGGACACTGCTCCTCTCCCGAGCAGCCCTTGCTGTCCCTGAGGAGCCTTGCAGCAGGCAGTGCCCTGCCTTCCAAGTGAAATGGGAACAGGTCGGTGCTTGACGGGTGTTAAGTTCTGTGTCCTGTGCTGCCTTCTGTCTGCCTTTGGGCACGGCTTAAATAGATAGCTGGTAATTACTTGTAAAGCCCTTAGTGGCTGTGGCTGGGGCTATTTTGGAAGCTGATTCTCCCTGCATGCCCTGTTGTGGAAGTTGTGGCTGGCTGGAATGGCCCATCGCCCTCTCGCTGTGGTGACCTCCTCTCCTGGGTGTGTTGCAGGGAATTCAGGGGGAGAGCTCTCAGCAATGGCATGTGGTCTCTTGGGCTGCCTGCCAGGGCCTGAATTTGGTGACCTTTAGGATGTGGCAAAAGATGCATTTGTAAACCTTGGTTATTGTAACTGGGAGACAAGCAGAGAATGCTGGAGGAGGAGGAGGAACATATTTTTTACAGACAAGCTGTTTGCTCTCTGTTTGATGTCTATGACCAGCAGCTAGTAGATGAATATACTAAGAAGTGCTGTGACAATTGGAACTGTTGCTCTTTAATAAAATTTTAAATGAAAAAATTTATACAGATTTCCTTGAGGAGCATGCATGTGACACTGGGAGCGCTGTGACTTCTAGCGCTAGTTTGAACACTTGCTCTTTGCTTTGCTGGAATCATTGAATTCCCTTCTGTAAAATGAGTGCAGTCATATTTTAGAGGTGTCCAGATGTAGTTGCTGTATCATTACCCATGTAGTTTGTGGGTGGTTTTGTTTCTTTTAAGAAGAGCAAACAAGCCAAGGCCGGCAGTCCAGCAGTTGTGTGGGTTACACAAGAATGTGGTTTCATGTAATACCTAATTCGGTATCACTGTGTGTTGTGTCTCCCACCCTGTTCTCCACACCAGCTCTAATGACAGCGTTGTGGCAGGTTGAGCTGGGTTCAGCCTGGGTTCAGCTGACCAGTGGAGAACTACTCAGCTTTTCCTTACCTTTGGTCAGTTGGTTTTGATAGGTGAGGACTTGGACTGGTGAACTGAACTGACTCACCATGGGGCTGCTTCATCACCCCACCTGGTGCCGGGGAATGCAGCAGGACATGTGTCTGGCTGGAGGAGCAGGCGAGCAGGATTGCCCCAGTGTGCTAATAACAAAATTGGGAAAGGTGCCCCTCTTTCCTCACTGCAAGGCCTTCCTGATGAGAAGCACTATCTGTGCTCTGGTTGTGACAGCCAGCACTTGGGAAAGGGTGCTCATTATTGTGAAGATCTGCTGGTGAATATTTGCATCGCTCATGTTACAGGTTTGCAGTGCGTTCCTGCTCTGCCTGAATGTGTCTGACCTGCAGAGGACAAAGGATCATCTTTCTACTTTCCTTCCAATTGTTTCTGCTAATTTAGCATCAGTTTGAAGCTTTGTCTTTGCTTAGAGATCAAATGGCCAGGGACAAGACTCTTTGTTTTCACTCTGTGGTAAAAGTGGCAAGGTCAGTCCCAGTGGGGATTGTAGGGTTTACACTGCTGAATTTATCTCATATTGAGGGTAGGTTTTCCATCACCTACAGCTAATGCATATTGGTAACTCTAGTGTCAAAAATACCCTTTTTCAGTAATGAAAACAAGGTCTCTGTTTGTAAATGTATTTTCACCACAGTGGATAGGAATATCTTTGCAGCCATGTAGAACAGCCTTCCCAGCTCTCTGTTTTAACATCTCAAAAAACAGCATCTTACTTGACCTGCAAACTCAGGTCATTCCACTGGGTACTTTGTAAGACTTCCTCAGTGGCACAGGAGTTCCTTCATACCAGGAAACAGACAACTTTCTGGTGAAATAAACCTTGAATTTAATCAAGCTTTTCTTTTCTATCTCTTTCAGAAATAAGTAAGCATTTGAAGATGACAACCTCATGGAGTGACCGACTCCAGAATGCAGCAGATCTCCCTGCAAACATGGATGGGCATGCTCTGAAAAAGTACCGCCGGGAAGCCTATCACCGGTAAGCCGTCTGTGTAGCTCCAAAACTAAGCATAAACCCCGCATTTCTTGGGGTTTTTTTTTTTGCTTGTTGGTAAAACAGGAAGGTTGTTCTTACGTTCCTCGCAGAAGTGTTGGCAAGAGAGAGCTTAGAAGATGGCACAGTATTGGCCAGCAGGAATTTGCAAACAGCCGAGTTGAAATAGGTGTACTAGAGCGAGAGAGGATATGCCTCTTAATGCAGTCAAAAAATTAACTAAAGTCAGATTTTGGATGGATGCTTTCAAGTCAATAAATACTCATTGACAGAGGTTTTATAATAATTACTGCAGTGCACACTGGGAGAGCAGAGCCGTAGACACTGGAATGCACAAATACGAATAAGGAGGCGATCAAATGGGGTCAGAAATTGTTTGAGAATTACACCTAGTGTGATTAATAGTGTGACCACAGGAGCATGCAGGAGCACTAGGCAAGGGCCTAGCCTTTTCACTGGTAGGTGTACCTAAAACCATCTTTGCTATAAAACAATTACAGTGAGTAAAGAAGATAGAGTTCAAAATAAAAGGAATGTTATCACTCTTATTTTATAGTTTGGGAATCAAAGTGCAGGCACTAGGTTGTTTTTACAAGATCACATTGGAGGTTTGGTTGAGCGAAGAATTTAGTCCACAGCTCTCAAGGTTCCAAGCACAGAGCATAAAAGACAGATGAAGTCTGTCTCCTTATCAGATGTCTGGACTGTTGCAGAGTTAAAAACAACAGCATCTAGTAATTGTCAGTATTCTGTTTGTGGGAGGTGTGTCTTCAAAGTTTAGCTTGGTTATTTTGAGAAGTCATACAGTGTGATGATCAGAGGATATTCAGCAGAAGGGGAAATGTATGTCTGATGTAGAAACAGAAAAAGAAGTCAAGTTTCTCAACCTCATGCTTAAATGCCACGTTGCATTTGTGATTCACATTGGTGGTATTTCTGGGGAAGTGTTTTGGAAGTGTTAGATATCTTTTGATTCTCCAAATGGAATCTAATTTGAGAAAAACGCCTTAGTGCATCATATGATAGGCCAGGTTGTGCAAGTTGCACTGTCCAGGGCTAAGTAATGGATCCTGTGATGTGTTTCTAGAGCTTTCCAATTTCCAATGAATATGTTTGAGCAACATGTCTTAAGTGGTGGCATTATTTGAATCTCTCTGTCAGCTGGTTTGTCAGATATGGAAGCATTTAATGAATATAGCTATATATAGAATGTGAAAAGAGAGGGATTTTATACCATTCCTTGTCAAAAAATCTTCACCTTGTTGCAGTCATTGACAGGTTTACCTTTGTGTCATGAATTTACTTAAAACTTCAGCTGTGTTACTCCTGATTCAGACTGCTGGAAATCAGAGTAATACCTATATTTTTTTTCTAAGTATTTCCTTAACATTTGTTATGGTTAAGTGCTGACAGTTTGCTAAATGTTGTACAGGATCCAAAGGAAGCCGTGCTTGTCTTTAAGAGCTCATACATTCAAGTCCTCATCATGTTTACCCTTACTTGTGTAAGACATCTTTACTTTCAGAAAGAATTTCCTTATGGAAGAGGAGAGTGCAGTCATACAAAGGAGGGTTTCCCACTAGGAGCTGAGATCTCGTAGTCCAAAATTAGTCTGTGGTGAAGTTTAAGTACCTGTTTTAGAATCTAGAAATGTCTTGTACAAAACATACTGAGCAGAAATGCTGCTAGCATCTCAGATTTTCATGGAAAGCACATTGGAAATACATTAAGGGGAGGCACATTTTTGTTTTGGAATTGCTATCCTCTTTCAAAGAGAGAGAGAGAGAGAGGGAGGGAATGGGAGAGATTGAGAGAACCTGATGCCAAGAGTGTAGTATAAATCTGTGCTATTAATGGCTTTGGTATACCAGTTTCATGGGAGTTATTTTGATAATCCAGTATTGTGAGAATCTGAAACAACCTCATTCCAGAGGCAGTGTTGTCAGATTTCTATTTCTGGTACTTTTCATGGTCGTAGTGTTAACAGATGTGATGTTACTTTAGAAAGTGCAAATTTAACATGATAGAGTAGGACTGAAGTTATTTCCCCTTGGTGTTTGATGTTTTATTTTTTAGTGTTTTATTAATGCTTCAGATGCAGAATATGTGTGCTGGTCACAGCCATGAGTTGTAGGATGTAAATTTGTTTCACTGAGGTCCAGGTATGCTCTGAATCTTGGATATTGCTGAAGCACTGCAAATTTTATGAAAAAGAGAAATACAAAAGACAAGGTTTCATTGTTGAGATTATTTTCTTTCTCTCTCTTCTTTTTCTTCTCTTTGTTTTTCTTTCAGTCTTTTTTCCTGTCTCTTTTTTTTTTCTTACTCCAGCAGCTACAGGAAAAATTCCTTGAAAATATGAATCTAAAGTGACTTTGAAACAAAACCAGTAAGAACATCAATTTTAAACCTATTACTTTTTTTTAACCTAAAGCTGGTCAAAGTTATTTTATGGACCCAGTTTGAAAGGCTGGAGGAGCTTGGCAGGATCACAAAGATTACAGATGAGCTTTACAGATGAGCATAAGTAGGACTAGCTTTTGTTACCTATGTTGAAAGCCTAGTTGAGCTCAGTCATTCAGCAGATTTTCTAGATGCTGCTAGTAATGCTTAGTTTTCTGAATTGTGAAATTTAAAAAACTTTTTTCACTGTTTGTTTGCTCCGTGCTTACTTAAATACCAGTGGAGATACCTAGGCCAATCAGTTTAACATTCTTGTTCTCATGAAGTACACCAGATTTGATATGCTTGAGTTGTAAATGAATTCAGATGAAATAAGGGGAAAAGCTTCCAAAAGCAAAATAGTTTACCTTAATATATATATATAAAAATGTTCTCGTGGCCATGAAACTTTTAAAAAACTTTTTTAAAATTACCTCTGAAGATGCCACTCTAGTAGTCATAATTTACTGTGGTCATTCTTACTTGGAATGTGTTTTTTCAGGTACTGCACTTCCTACTGTATCATAATTGATGGATGGATGTTCAACATATAATAATTGTTGGCAGAAGACCCAGTTGAGACTGGTTTAACTGGTGTAGTGCATACTGACTCAGAGTATGATGCCTATATTGTAATCATATCTGAATGCCATGGGCAAGAGTGTTCAGAATCAAATTTTTACAGCTGTAGAATCAGAAAAATCGGTTGGGGAGGAGAATTGGTGGGGTTTTGTCTTCGGGGTATTTCTGACAACTTTAATGAAAGCTTTTGGTTAGCTGATGTTGCTGTCAGACCTCGTTACACAACACTGCTGGCACCTGTCGGAGGTGAGGTCTGAAGATGAATTAATATACAAGCTACATGTTACTCATTCTCTTGCAGAGGTCACTGGTAAGAGGATCCTGCATTACTGTGCTATTGGCAGCACACATTTTAATTCGGAAATAAAATGGCTGTGTAGTTCTTGGGAGGCTTTTCCTTGGTGTGTGTGGCTGTGAGGCCACCTCCCTTGTGTGCTGCTTGTTGACTTTTCCGGGTAGAGGATAATCACTAGATCATTTGTTCTGGAGGAGTACAGTCATTTAATGTGATTGTAATTAGGCAAGAACTAGGTTGACTCTGAGCCACCAAATTGCCCTAGTGTCTATTTTTTAACTTGGAGTGAGCACTTCTAGGCACCCTCTGGATTATCTCACATAGCTCTTTAGGGTTTAAATAGCAACCACATCTAGTTAAAGCAAATAATGGAAAAAGTTGGTGTTCCATCCACTCTTGTTATTGACAGTTACCAAGATCCAGGAAACAGGTATTTGCACTTAAATTTATCTGTCTGTGGTGTTGGCTTAACAGAGCAGTAAGGCTGAAATGGCCTTTTTGTTAAACATACTGACTTTGGGATGCTTTTTCTACCATTTTGCATCAGAATAATTTGAGACTTTTCATCCTGAATGTGGGGTTTCTGTTGTTGTTTTAATTGTTGGGTTTTTTTCTTGCTCTCTTGTTTACTGGCTAGTGCAGGGCATCTGGCATCATGATTCCTAATCCTAATTCTCCTGCTGACTGCTGATAGAGTATTGAATAAGTTGCTTCATAGTTTTGTACTTCAGGTTTCTTTCAGAGCACATTTTGGTGGTAATATAAGTGATTTTAGCTGTTACTTTACAATGAGATTCTGGATTAAAAAATGGTATTACTTTAATAATGACAAAGCAAAAGGATTGCCAATTGGTTGTTTTGATTTCGTGGATTAAAGATGTACTGTAGCTTGTTCAAATTTGTAGACTTTGGGCTATTCACTGCTAATCTTGTTTCTTCATTTTATTGTTACTGGATCATCAGTGATTGCAAACAGGTGGAAATGTTGTATAAACAAGGCTGTGAGACTTGAAACCGTTCATCTGTTTGGGTGGCTATATTTAAAGTCGCTTCAAAATGGTCAGTTCATTGAGGTAGAAAATTTGAACAAATCTTTACCAGTCTGAAAGTGCTCTTTTCATCAGACACATTCGGACAGTCGATGTGTGGTGTTTCCAGGTACTGGGTAGCTCCAGAGGCTCTGCTGGCCGTGGTCTGTCCTCGTGTGTCCGAGCAGCCTCCTTGGACCTGTGTGGTGGCATGTGTGTGACAGAGGGCAGCGTGTGGCTCTCTCTGGTTTGTTTTAGTGCTTTAGACGTTGGAGGAGGGAGAGGGAGTGTCAAGTCTGCAGAACGGGTGAGCTTATAAAAAAGCACCACACTTGCCAAATTAATAATAAAGAAATTGCGTTGTAAATGTCCCATGATCCTTAGCTTTAATAGTTTCAGGGAGTGGACGAGTGTTATTTTGGGATGGAATCCATATATGAGCTTCTTGGCACTTTGCTGTTGCCTGGGGAGAAAACCCAAACAATGAAAACAGAAATGGCCAAGGCTATCTCTTTGCATCTGATTCCTGCTGAATTTCAGGGGGAAGTGCTCCTAGTTGTGTTTGTGGATACAGCCTCATCATGCTTTGAAGTTCCAGTCGTTACTAAATTTTCCAGTTTTATGTCACTATAATTATGTGCAAGGACAGTTAGACTTGTGAAATTGTGGGGCATTGTGTTGGAAATGTTACTGGAAGTGGCCAGGAAATTTTTATGCCTTTCTTTTGTTTCCTGTCTGATACTGTTTTATCCCCTAAAGTTATCTCAAGACCAAATACTACCTCTAAATACAACTACAGATATTCAGAATATTTATCTTTGGTTGAAGAAGGAATGAAATATAACTCTGAAAATCTAGAATTAAAAAATAAGACCAAAATGTTATGATAAAAAATAATATATGGAATGGTCAATACCTGCCTAAAGAGGCAGGCCTTAGCAAAATAACTATTTAATTGGTTTAAAAAATTTAAAGCAGTTTATTTCTTATCTAAGGCAGCTACCAAAACATCCAGCACCCAAAGATGAGACATTTTGATGATATGGTAGTATCTTCTTTAGATTGCTCACATGCTTTGTGCCAGATAAATAAGGTCAGTGGGGGAGTTCACTGCTGCTGGTGGAAGTCACCTGTGACCAGATCTGTAATGTCATGCAGTGACACAAGTCCCCAAGCAGACCACATCTGGGGACTAGCTGGTCATACTGCGAACATTGAGTTGTCAAAACAGTAGCAGGATGTTTATTTCGTTTTTCACCTTTTTAGAGAGGCCACGGGGAACTTGGGCGTGGGAGACTATTAAAAGCTAATCCATTTAGTTCCCATTATTTCTTTTTAACTCTTCTAGCTTATTAAAAAATGGAAGTTGTCCATAAAGTGAAGATTAACCGAAGTTCCTAAACCCTGAGTAGATGGGAATCTGAGCCTTCTGGCCAGTTAGTCCCTGTTTTGTGGTTGGCTCAAGCCCAACTGTCCACCACAGGCTTTTTTAAACACACATGTAGGTCATGCTTAGCCAGCTCCCACTGTATTTGCTGTTCCACTCAGCTCTGTTGCAATTTTCTTTGTATTTGTTTAGTTTCCAGTGAAATATACTGCCCAGAAAAATGCTAATTGCTTCAAGGTATTTCTAGGCACATCTGGAAAATTATTATAAAGTGCTCTGTTCCAGAAACCTTGTCTCACATTATTCATTTTCATTTTCTTGCTGTGAGGAATCGTGAGCCATGTGCCAGGTTCCTCTTTAATTGTAAGGTTCTGTGCATTTTGTTTATTTTGTCGGTCAAACTACAAGACCATATTATACACACAAATTTCATTCAGGGCACACAACTCTTTAGAGATTTTGAACAAATAAAATAAAAACATTTCTCCCTCTTCATTTGCTCCTCTAAAGTGTTACTTGAGAAGAGTTGGGATTTAGGTTCCTGCTTCAGAAGTGATTGACAAGAACAGTAACAAAACCAAGATCAGTTCTCTTGTAAAAATATAAAGGACTATGAATTGCAGAGTTGAGGCTATCAGGGCTCTGTGGCTCTCCTTATGCATGCTCAGCACTTCCTTCTTCCTTCCAATACAACACATTTTTCTCTTACCCAGCACAATTCATAGAGCTCAAAAAGAAAATAAAGACTGTCATCATTGAGAGCCTTCTGCTGTGGCCAAGCTGCAGGTTTTAGTCTTTGAGGAAGAACTCATTAGAGAGGAAACATGCTTCATGTTTTCCCTAAAACAGCTCCTCAAGTCCATTTTTCCAAAGGTGGGGATCTGCGCCAGGCTAAGCCACCCCAAGTCCAGGTGCTGTTCCCCCAATCCCGGCTGTGCTCGGGGAGCCCATGGAGCTGGAATATGGTCCCTCAAATGCCTTCCCCACATGCTCCACACCTCGTGTCGCTTCAACCACACTGCGCAGGGAGTCCAAAACACAGGAGACTCACAGGGACATTCCTCAGAGCAGAAATGTAAAGCTTGTGTTTTCATCAGGAGGAAAGGATGAAGGCAAGAGAAAGGCAGTGTCCTGTTTAAGGAGATGCTCTGGGTACAGACACGTGTGGAGCTGGGTTTAGGCAATACCCACCTCTGCCTCTCAGCACAAGGAATGCAGAGAGTGTTCTCATGCTGTGCCTACGGTTTGTTTTGTCTTACTGCCCAGTGCTGTTAAGTTTTCAGATCAGCTTAAATTTTAACTCCAGTGCTCCCGGTTAAAGTGACTGTTTTCTGAATGGAAAAAAAACAAATCCAGGGGAAGGGAGAGTGTGATTTCTTCTGATTCTGGCAAGTAGAGAAATTATTCTACAGTAAAACTTGCTTGCCTAAAAATGTTAGATCATTTTAGTTTCCCTCTTATTCTGACATTATTTCTACTGTTTCTAGTCTGGAAGCTTGATTTTTGTTCATCTGGATGAGCTGTAAAAAACTTGTTATTTCATCCTTTCCTTTCAAGACCAGAGGATCTTTTCCCTCACGTGGTTGAGGTTCTTAGGGCCCTCACGTTGCTCTTGCTTTATAGTTATTAAGAACAACTCTTGCCATTTCTCTATAGCATTTCTTCTGAGGAGATGTTACATTTTTGTAGCCAACAGACACAATGTCAGGTTGGATGAGGCTTGGAGCAACCTGATCTGGTGGAAGGTGTCCTTGCCCATGGCAGGGGCTTGGAATGTGATGATCTTTAAGGTCCCTTTCAACACAAACCATTCTGTGATTCTTGCAGTCAGGCTGAGTGTACCTTCAGTTAGGATTTGCCAACAGCTTTGAAATGGGCTATGTCTGCAGCTTCTGAGAAGCACCTGGCTCTTCCCAGAAACTGTCCTAGAGGTTTAATCTCTGCTTGTAATTTTAGTTTGTAGGACACTGCAGATATTTACTACTTTGAGTAAAACCCTGAATTAAGCCAGTCAGTTTCTGGGAGTAAATATTTTTAAGTACCTACTTACTCCCTTGTGTCTAGGGGAGCACTGTTCCTGGGAGATTTCTTTATCAGGATTTAAAGCTGAGGTCCTGAGTGCCTACAAAATAAACCAATATCTCTCTGGGCCTTCACAAGAGAAGTGAAATTGGTTCCTTTTTTTTTTTTTTTATCACTGTTTAGTCTGCATTTAATCTGCCAAGGCATATGCAAGTTTAAATTGATTAAAGTGTTCTCATTTCCTGTCCTGAACATGTTGTGTAATAGCCTTCTTTCGCTTATTTTAGTATTTGCTCTGTCTCACTGCAGCACTGGTGAAGTAATTACCACATCAGATCAGCTGGTAGGATGCCTTGAAATCTGCCAGGTTGGGGTGTGATTAGACCCTGCCAGTGCAGTTTGGAGGTCATAGGCAGTAAGTGCAAATTGGTGGAGAAAGAGACATCTTCACCAGCTGTTACCAAAGGGTGCTGCTATGGTAATTTTCATGTTTCAGTCAGAAGAGTTATTTTGGAACAAAAATATACTAATGGATGCTATTTGTTTTGTTCAGAAAACTTTTCCAGATCTCCAGTATCAAGGTATGCTGGTTTGGGGTTCAGTTTGTAAATACTACAAAAGCAAGGGATGACAATCTGTCAGAGGTTTAGAGATCTTTCCACTGTTTTTGGTCAGTTTAGTGTCATCATTATCTAAACACAGGCAGGCTGGACTGGAACAGATCTCTTGGGTCACAGCTCCCTTGTTTCTGCCTTTCACAGGCACTGTCATATTACCCTTTTTGTGAGTGCGTTCAGCTGTGTCTTAGTACTTGGGGTTTTTGTCCTCATTTGGGAAACTTACCAAATGTTGCAATTCTGAAATGAGCTTGTGAGCTTCTTTAAATTTCCCCTCTTACTCCTGTCCTGTTCAGGCAGTCAGAAAACTGTGGTGCAGGGATTAAGCCTAAAGGCAAGAGCAGAACTGGACTCTGCAGGTTAGACAAAAAATGTTGCTAGTGTCTCCCGGAGGTATGTTATTCCTTCGTAAAGCTCTGCATTCTCAGAAACAAGCTACACAAACATGAGATCAGAAATTATGTGCTTGAATTAGCTAATAAATAATGTTTCCTGGCAGCAGCCGCAGCACGTAATCATACGCATTATACAAAGTATCAGACTGTATTTAGAACTAAATAGCGCTTCACACTGGTCTCTTGTAAATCAGAGCTGTCTCGATGTTAAAAGACAAACACGGATTCAGACTGCAGATTCAGATAATTTGCTCCACCTACTCAAAAGCCAGCTATTTCAGGAGAGAATTTTAGTGAGTTACGAGCCCATCTCATATTTCCAAAAGGCATTTCTTTACCAGTTTCCAGTGTCCATCCCATCACTTTGTCTTCTTTAGGTAATACACAAATCTATCAGAAAAGAGTGTCATCTACAATCTCCAAGGCCCCTTAGTGACAAGCCCCATTGTCAAAGGCAGGCGCTTTGCCAGGAAACAGTGACTCCCAGAGAGAGTGTGCAAGGTTAGGGGGAAAGTATACTATTGCCAAAGAAACTGTATTCCAAGTGGATTTGTGTGGAACAACAACAATATCCAGTGACTGGTTAAATTAGCCACAGATGTGTTTTCTAGAACACTGTCCAAGAAGATATACAGTACGTTAAGGCTTGGTTCAGACATAATGATCTTCTGAAGTCAAATCAGATCCAAGCAAAATTGCATGGGTACCGGAGAAGCTTTAAAGGAATTCTGTAATATGATTCAGACAAGTAGATGAATCAGACTGCTGCGAACTGAACAAGGAGCACGTCGGTGAGAGATGAGGTAAGAGCACTGCACAGCAGCCTGGTGTGAGCAGTTTGCTGTTAAAATCCGGGCTGTGGCGGATTGACAGGGCCGGTGGAACGGGCGCGTTGTGCCGGCCACCTGCCCGGGATGTGCCTGCGGAGCAGGATCTCCCCGTGGCTCCTTCCAGCCTTTCCGAACGTGCGAGAGCTCGGCTCTGCACTTGCCGTCTCCATTGTGCCTCGCTGTCCCTGCGCCGCGCCTCCCACCCAGCAGCGCTGCCGATTCCGTGTCCCAAGAGGATAACGACTGTGCTGAGGGCAGTGCACTTACTAAATATTTAGAGAACTTTCACATGCTGAAATCAGAGTACAAGTGAAGGCTCCGAGACTTTTCTCATACGGGAGAATTTTGTCTTGGCATCACAGCTCGAGCAGTGCATGGGATTTTGGTTTGAGATGGGTGTTGAAAAGTTCTGCTTCCCTCCCACAGACAAGTTCTGACTCTCATTTTTAAAGTTCAGATAAGACAGTCAGTGAAGAGAAGTCCTGTAGAATTACACATCTGCTTTATGCTTTAAAGTTCTGGGGAAACATAAGCGGCTTAGTTACTGTCGTAGTTGGAACAGGAAGCAAGACAAGCTTTTGTTGTATTCTCTGACCTATTTATTTACCATGTTATTTACTGAAACTAAATTGGATGTAATGTATTAATGTTGTCATCTAAAAGGGCCTGGAAGTATTCAGCCTAGATTCTCTTTGCAATAAGCATTAATGGTAAAAGTGGAATTTACAAAATAGCAGTTGGCAAGTATCAGACGAGTTATAAATAAAAAGAAAAATTTTCACAATACAAATGGCATGTCTTGTGTATGAAAATTTTTCTCAGTTGCTCTTTTGCAGAGCTTTATTAAATGTTTTCAATATTGGTGAAAATGTGAAAAGGGATCTGTTTGGGTTTGCTTTGAATTTCCAGATATAGTTCCGAAGAGGAGTCAAGTATTTTATTTATTGTATTTTATTTTCCTTGTTACCTCTTAGTAATAATTTGTTTTAATCAAGTGAATTATATTGCTTTGCATCTACTGCTTCCAGTTTCATGTCCTTTGAGGTCTGAATTCTGCTTCAGGAGATTTTGCACTTCTATTCTTAGGAATTTTTGCAGGTCACATGCAAGGCCGTGTGTTTGTGTGCATGCATGCGTGTATGTCTTTGGACAGCATACCAATAATTAGAATAACACTGCTTTGCAAAGTCATGGCTTTGCTTCAGGAGAACTCGCAAAAAATGAGACTTGCCTCTGTTTTCAGGTATATTTGCTGATTTTCACCTATGAAAGCTAGACATCCTGACAGTGGCAGAATGTGTTTGTTCTAAAATGTGAGTATTTTGAAAATGCTCGTACCTGTGGTGATATTTCTTCTCTCTTTTCAGGGTCTTTGTAAACAGAAGTCTAGCCATGGAAAAGATAAAGTGCTTTGGTTTTGATATGGACTATACACTTGCTGGTGAGTATCTTAATTTTTTTGAACACTGACTTAGCTTGGAATATTGCTTCTTGCTGAGCAAAGAACAGCAAAAAGCTGATTGGGCTACTCCAGTTAACAGGTGCTTCATCTGTTAGTAAATGTATCTTTCACTATTCGTTGCACTTTCATTTTAGGTGTTTCCCTTAAATTTGTTATCTGCAAGCTGTATTTGGTCACAAGCCATGTTACTGTAGTACAGTTTGTAGTGATTATGGATGTCAAGAAAACCAAAGCTTCATAAGTCTGATTGCTTCCTTAGATTCCACTGTATTTTGACAATGCCCTTTGTGCATGCTTGGCTTTGAATAGCAAGGTGATTCCTTTTACCCTTTGTAGCAGGCTACACCTTTGGCCAGCAGGTTGTCCTGTGTCCTGGGAGGGTCATTTTTGAATAGGTTTTCCTCTTTCACCTTCCTTGGTTAGCTACATCAGTGACTCACTTCGAGAAGAGGCATGGCAAGGGGAGTGCCTTGTGTCAGCTGAACGAGTTAATTTGGAAAGCTTTGCCCATTTTTTATGACAGATAAGCTTTGGGAGGTTGCATAAGATCTTTTGGTTTCATAAAATTGTTTGCGTGACTTCTCCATCTTTCAGATACTCAACAGGCAAGTTCCGTGAGACTTTTGATAAGAGGAAATAAAACTACCGTTTTCTTCATAGTCAGACTTGCATGTTACCTATTTTAAGGAAAGAAAAGATAAAAAGCTCACTTCCACTTTCCTAGGTTATAGTGTCACACGGGCTGTAACTGAAGATGTCATGTACAATCCTGCCTTCTTTCTCATTACCACTTCCAAGGCTGTGGATAAAAAGTTCCTGTCACCAGTAATATTTCAGTTTAGAGTTGTTGTGTATATGAACTGAGAAAATGTGAGGTAGAGTGTCAGGGTCACCTAATAATAGGTTAATGCAGTATGTCAGCTGTGGTCATCTGGTTACTGTGTACTGAGAAGGAATGAGAGATGAGTAATGTGGCTGGGGGACAGTGTGAGGGTCAGAGCTGGGGTCAGAGGCTAAGTGAAGGGCAGGAAGGTTTCCATAGGCTCATGGTTCAATTGCAAGGAGCAGTTTTGGAGACTGTGGCGGGTAATTGCAGTTTATATTTAGATTAGTTCCTTGTGTTCTTTTATCCCTGAGGAAGTAGTTGTATATAAAAGGTTTGGTTGTTCAACACCTTATTTATGCATCTGTTTAAAGTTCTTGCCACTTTTTAGGTCATGAAGTATATCGTTGTTGATCTGTGCTGGATATGACTGCAGGCACTTGCTTTCTGTTTCTGTTTCCCAGCTGTGACAGTCTTGTGGCAGTGCTTTTAAGGAGGGCATGAAAAACACTTGTTCAAGAATAAATGCTTAAAAAAAAAGAAAAAGTTGTGGGTTCCACTTCAGTAACAGAAAAACAACTTCTGTGCCTTTTGCAAAGGAAGTGGCAGCACTTCCCAAGGACCCAGGTGATCCCAGTGGGGCTGGTGTGGAGCCTGAAGTTTGTTGTTAATTTTCATCCTAACAGAAGGAGAGCTTCAGCACTGTCCTCACTTTTCTGACTGTTCATTTTACTCAAATGTTGCTTGTTCCTGTAAACACAGAGCAAATGTATTGTTATCCACAAAATGATGTGTGGTTTGATGAAAGGAAAAAATGTGGATGTTTCAAGCATCCTAAAGCAGTACCAGGGACATAAAAACCTGGTACTTCCAAGGCTGGAAGATCACAGTGCTCCAGTTGAGCAGGCAAAGTCGGTGCATTCGGGGAAGTTGAGTCACAGGCTGTGAGGCAGAAAAAGAAATGGGATGTGGTCTGAGCAGAAAACTGGAAATCTGGACCCCTCTGGGGTAAGCTGCTGTCCAGTGACTTCTTCCATGGTGCAACAGAGATAATAGTTGCAGATCATTTTAATGGGAGTTGTAAGAATGGAATTAGGGTGGAAAGCCTTTTGCAGATGAAAAACATTGTGACTGGTAAGTACCATTTCCTTTTTTTCCACTTAAACTGTGAATTGACATATGAAATTACCTGTTTATTTTCTTATGTCTCAGAGTCATCCTTTCCTCTCCGTGTGGGCTTTTATTATCTGACCATTATTTGCTATTTATGGCTTGCATAAAAGCAAAAATACTTATTCACTGCAGGGGCTTTAAAGAGTGCAGTGTTAGAATATGATTACAATTATAATAAATTAATTGGAAATTATAAAGAAGAAGTGGGACAAGTGAAGTATTACAGTAATATGCTGTAGTTAGTGTATTCATTAGACCCTGTTGTGTTTTCTGACTGGTCTCGTTATCCTTTACCCACTCTTTCACATGGACATGCTACTTGTCTTGATTGAAAAAAGAAGAAAAAACAATGTAAAAAGCCAGTTTATGTGTAATTTAACATCTGGAAATGGTATCTGCATACCAGATGGTGCATGCTGAGCAGAAGCCTTTTGGAAACCATTCAAAACATGTAAATAGACCAAGGGAAAGAACAGAAGCATCTCCTCATCTAGTTTTAGCTCCTCATCTACTTTTCTGCATTTGTACTTTAAGACATTGCTAGGCCACTTTTCTATAAAGTTTTAAAAAATATCCCAAGCACAATCTTCCTATTTGACAACTGAAGGCAGGCAGAGTCATTGACCCTGCCAAAATCTGTTTGTGACATCCCTTTCTGTTGTGAACTTCCACATCAGAAATGGGCTGATGACAGTCGTACATCTGACAGCTCAGAAGAATGATTATTTTGATACACACTGAATTACCTGTCTTGTAAAGAAGTACTCCTGTCTCTTGTCTCTCTTCCTTCCAAATCAATGACCGCTGGTAGCACCAAAAGAGCTCCTTAGGAGGTGGTATCAGCGAAGTCAGAATCATTTCATGTATTTTGAACTTTAGAAGCTTGAGACAGTTTTATTCTTGTACCTTATGAATTTAAGGACACAGACCTACTTACGATAACCATATTTTCTGTCTAGAATAATCTAATTTTGGTAGGGATGTGGCATTTCCATTTTGAAGTCTGTAGTAACAGCTACCATGCACACGCTGCAGTGATCGTGTTCTACTACCAGCATGTCTGAGAATGTCAGCTTGCCAGCTGAGAGCAGTTTTAGTATTATCATGTTACATTGCCCATAAAGTACAATTTCATGTGTTATTTTATAGAGTAGCATTTCTTAGAGTTATTGAATTAAAGAACCACTTAACTCAGAATTTAAAAGAATTCAAGGCTGGCTGATACAGCATTTCCACTGTGGTTTTGTTCGCTTTCAAGCCAAAATTAGGTTAAACTTCAAAATTTTGCAAGTAACTCCTGTGTTCCCTGATTGTGCTTTTCTCTTTCCTTGCATAGGGTTGAGAAATACTGTTAATGGTTGGGTTGGGCAAACAAAGTCTTTTTGTGTTGAAGAGCCTGAACGTTTTAGCTTTTTCTTCTGAGAAATTATGGGCCTTAAATAGCTGAATTTGTAATCACTGTGGTTACCACTAGAATTAATTTTGACTGCTGGGAAAATAAAATGAAAGCAAATTGAAATAACTCTCACAGGTTTTAGATTTCCTGTTTTCCCATAAAAGATTGTTGTTGTATTGTCATGGGGTGAATGAGATCTCTTACGTGTATGGAAACTCCCGAATCTCCCTAGGTTAATGATCTGGGTACTCTAGTACTAGAGGTTCCGAAATCTGTGTTATGTATGAAACTGGCTGGCCCCTTCCTATTCAATCTGCTTGGGAATGACATTTAGTACAAAAAATAATGCTTTTTTAAGATAGGTGTTACTGGGAGGCAAGTGGAAGGAGCAGGAAGAATGGCAGGGTTTGACTGTGGTTTGTGTGCTTAGTTAAGTAGTTGCTGTTTAAAGTTTGTGGCGACAAACAAGAGTCACAAAGCAAGCAAGAGTCATCAGCTATTTCAGCCCTTGCTGTTAGTGGAGGTTAAGACAAGTTTTTGTGATGTTATGCAGCCCTTCGTTCCCTGCCTCTGACCTTGCTGCCTGCCAGCCTGGGAGCAAGGCCCCGCTGGTTCTGTACGGTGCCCTTGCTCCTTGGGAAGCAACGGCATTACACCCAGGGCTGAATTTGCTGTCAGGGCAGAACTGAGATTTATTGAATGATTGCTGTTTAAATTAGAGAGATTGAAGGTCCTTTCGTAGATATTTTTTGTTTGCTAAATAGTAGTTTCATTTATTATCTGAATGATTCATCTCTGCTTATTCATCCAGCCAGAAGATCAACAGTCACTAACAATTCTGGTCTGCCTGCCTTTTTTCACCAGTACTGTCAAAACTGCCCGTGCTTTGGTAAAGGAAAATGTTGCATGCAAAAGATTCACAGCCTTCTCTGTTTCGTGTTTATTGCTAAGTGCAGAAAGTAAAATAAAGGTATGTCAGTGGAGAGTCTTCACTGTGACACTCACCTGAGGAGTTGGTGACACCCGTTGGAAATGCAGCAGAGAGAGATTGGTTTCACACAGCATTTTTTTTGGCTGCTTCCTACTCAGTGTGAGCTACACTTAATTATTAGATCTGGATCCAAATAATTCAGGAGGCCTTGGCATTACCAGCTCTTAAATGGGACAGGCTGCACAATGAGATGATGGATAGATGTCACTTGACAGGAGCAGAGCTAAAGCAGTGGGGTTCCCAAACTGGCTGTAATTTCACACTGGGCCATTGGCAGATGGAGAAGGATAGTAAGAATTTCAAACTCAATTGTGCTTGAAAAGATTCCTCTGTGACTACTCTTCTTCTCCAAAAGTTACGGCCTTGTTGAAAGTTTTATCTTCTATCTCTGAAGTAGATAAGAGGTAATATCAGTAGACAGGATGCTTTCATTTGGAATGCTTTTCTGTGCTTAATTCATTGCTGCTTCTGTGTTCTCCAGAAATTGATAATAAAATTATCATTGGCTGCTGAAAACTGTTTCAATAACAAAGGAGGGGAAATGAGGCTTGAAAAATGCTGGTTTTATTGTGTGCAAATGTGATTAATGCAACATAATCTGATTGGAATATAGCTTGTGTCCTGGAAACATTGCCAGTTTAAGGCCGAGGTTTGGTGCGCTGCAAAGATTTTATTGCAAAATTGCTTATGCTTTCAACTTGTAGCATTTCCCTTCTCATCACGTGGGAAAGACAGCTTTAGTCTTTCTCAGCTCAATCCAAAGTGCAATATGCATAAACAGGTTTTGCCCCTTCCTCAGGCAGGTGTTCATTGCTTCTTTCCCAGTTTGCTGGATGATGCAGTTTTTTGTGTCATACAGAAATAATGTTGTGGCTGGAGAAAGGATCGGTAGATGTGCAGGAGAAGCCTTCCAACTCTCCTATTCAGGACTGGGAGATGCCCTGACTGTTGCACATCTGCTGTCTGCCTTTTCACATTTGCACATTGCCAGTTTGACAGGTGCAAATTTTGCAGATTTCAGAGGCTGGTCTAGCCATTGGTGTTTTAAAGCTAAAGGCAGATGGAGAAGCCAAATTGTTCCGAGTATGCTTTGAGCTGGATGTCTTTTCAAATACCAGCGCAGTGGTTATTGTCCCTGCTCTCTTTGTGTTGCTGCTCTTCAGAGCCTGACCATTTAAAGCTGTGATGAGCAAATGAGGTCTGGAGCTGTGGGATCTCACATGCTGGCATTGGGAATGAGGAGTGGAGAAGCATGTGTTGCTTGCTCTGTCCCAGTAAATCACTGACTGACAAACTGCTAATCTGCTGTCTGTGGAGCCTTGAAGAATCAGAGTGATAAACAGAAGCTGCTGAAAGAACGACTCTTCACAGTGTAAGGAAAGTTTCAAAAGCTGCTATATTCTGTTTTCTTGCTCTTAAAAACATGATGATAACACCAAGCTGGGTCAGCAGGCTGCTAGTATACCGAGGCAAGTTCTCGTCTTGCCAGATGATGAAAATAGGGAGGCATTTTTCAATCTAACCGACCCCCCTTATCTAGTAATCTTAATACCACAACAGAAGTACTATTAAGTTGCAAATACCCTTGTGATGACTCAAACAGCTTACTCTGTAGGAGGAACCAAAGCTGAGAGTACAGAAGGCTTTAACTCTGAGATCACATGTGGACCATTGCTTTGTGAATGCCTTGTTTTAGCACGCTACAGAAAAACTTCTGTATGTGGCTTCTTGCCAGCATGGGCACTTGTGCTGTATCTAAGCCCAGGTGCACACTGTTAAACAAATGTGTAGCCTTGGAGGCTCACTCTTTTCAGTGAATATGGAGAAAAATAAGAAGCTAGATCTGTTTGGATGCTGATAAACCTAAAAAATGCCTTAGATCTATTGTATTAATGACTGCTATGCCTTTAAGTAATTTCCTTCTTATTTCTAGATGTTAGCAAATTATGTTTGAACCTGAAGCCCAAGCAACTATTTCTTCCCTGTTCATAAGTCTTCATTGAAGAACTAATATTTTGGCACAGTAGTTTGTTTCCATGGAAATGCAGGCGTATTTCCAGTATGGGATTATAACTCACAGTGGGCTGTATCTGAGAGAGGTAAATTGTGAAGGCCACTTGTTAAGCACAAAAAGCATTCTCTACTGTCAGGGAAACAGCAAAAATCTCCTGTAAAAGAACAGGTGACTCTATAGTCATCTTTAAAATACTAATCCAGTGCAAAGGAAAGTTATAGCAACTATTAAAATAAAGTGAAGTTTCCTTGAAATGCAGAGTCTGTCTGAGTTGCTTCTCAACATGCAAAATGTGACCTCAATGCTGCTGTTCTTACCTCAAGCTATTCATTTTTATTCAGCAGAAGAAATCTTTCCAACACTAAGCTCTCCTCTGCCAGCCTCTGAGGCATATTCGAACAGCCCAAATCTTTGTTACATCGAAGGCAAACAAAGTGCAGCAGCAGAGAGCTAAAAATATCTAGAATTTACCACTGAGAGCACTAATAAGCCTGCTTTGGGAAGAGTTAAAGCTGATGATACTTGACAACACTTGTTTTTAATACAAGTAGAAATGCAGCACTAAAAACAACCTGAAGTGTAGACCCAGCAATTCACAGCCAGGCTACGCACACAGTGCTGTGTCAGTCCTTGAAGCAACAACAAATCCTGTCTTTAACATCCCCTGTTAGCATGCAGAGCGGGAGAAGGGGAGCTGATCCAGTTCCAGGTTAGAGGCTTTAGAGCTGAAAGCTGTGCTGTGCACTTGGGGATGTTTGCAGGACCATTAGAGGTAAGGAATTTTCCACTGCTCTTAGGCTGCAGTGGGTGCGTCGCTGCTTTATGGGCTCTGCTGCGGCTGGGGACTGCGGAGCCCTGGTGCTGCTCTCTTGGGGAGCACTGGTTTCCTCCCAGAACCTGTGTTTGGTGTTGTCAAAAAAGGGTGCCGTGGAGCCACTGAAGCTCACATCCGATAGATTCAACCCTCTGATGATTAGTGACCTTTGCCTTAGTTTCTGTTATCAGATTTACTGTCAAAAACATCTGTGGGCACAAAGGCGCTGTGCAAGATCTGGCTGCTCATGCAGGGCAGAGCAGCTTGTGTGTTAAGCATACAAAAGTATTCTAGGATGCACCTGGAGGTTTTGCCAAGGTATTGTTTGCTGTTCACTACAAATACATAATTTTTAGTGGGGTAGAAAGGGCACATTTAATATTGAAGTGTGCTTAAAAGCTAAGCTTTGTCTTGCTGCACAGTTCGCTTCTGTGTCTGAAAAGCTTTCTGTAGGTAAGTGAAAATTATACTCAATATGGCAGCTGTTCCTTCTTATTTAGACTGAAAAATTAAAAAATCAAAGAAACAAAACATGTTGCTACCCATTTTGTTTGGTATTACGAAAAGTCAGTTTAAATATTGAAATGCTGCGATTCTGCTTTCCGTAATTCTGTGCATTTTTATTTATGGTTTAGTGCTTCAAATTAAACCTCAGGAGTTAAGAGGACTGGAGTCTGTTCCTACTTGGTTTTCAACTCATTTTGACTGTAGACAAACCCTTTATGGTCGTGGTTCAGCCGAGTTCATAAACAAATGGCAAAGTCAGGAGTTCACCACGTTCCTAATTGAAAACATATGAGTCGTCCCATGGGTTTTGTTTGAGATTTCATGTGGTTGCAATCAGGCACGTTTACGACTTTGTCAGTTTGTTTACCGGCACTGAGCTCCCAGATCAGCACAGCACAAAGGTGCTCCACTCCACTGCCTGCATGCAGGGCACGTGTTTACTTGGGCAGAGATGACCCAAACCACTGCTGGACACACCAGAGCTTTAAATAGGAGTGTTTTTCCCTTCATATCCAGTGAGGATACTGTGAAGTGAAATGCCTGCAGTGGCTGTGGCAGGAGTTGAGGTAACACTTGATGTGTCTTTGGAAAGAGAGATGCAAGGCAAGGGGATCTGGAGGTCTCTGCTCATCCCTGTTCCTGGGATTGCCGAGCCAGCTGAGTGTTTGTACAGAGAGTCCCACAGTACAGGTGCCTCTGCAGGGTTTCTAGTTCTCATGGGAAAGAGAATCCTCAGCCTTATTTCCTGTGCAAAGTGGCAGCACCCTGCCAGGCTGTGCAAGCCAAGCGTGAGTCTGGGCTCCTATCAGAGCTGAGCAGTCTGACTCTGCTGTCAAAACTGAGGATAGTTAACACCCAGGTGTGAAACTTAAACATGACATTTCAGATTCCTTCCTGGGTAAGTAATGAATTATTTTAACATGGGGAGCAGCATAGCTTGAAAAACGTTAGCATTTCCCTTTTGTTACGTTTCAGTGGCAGTGACAATACCTGCCTGATTAGAAAAGGCCGTGTAACACAGAAGCTGAAGTCATTAGTATGCTGGAGCAGAAATCCTCCTGTTTGCCACTTGTATATGAAAAGTGGCATTGCTCTGTAACAAGTTTTGACGATAAGATACTCTTAAAGGAAGGTCGCTGTGTAGAGGTCAGATAGCACTCCTCACTACTTGGTTACTTCTTGGGATCCTCAGACCTCTGGCCCTACAGCTGAGACAGACTTTCCTCACACTATGGCAGTATGTGAAATACTTGCCTAACACTTACTAGTACATTTAATTGGTATTGTTATTTCAGTGGGGTTTGGTTTTTAATTAAGTCCAGTGTCCCAAACACCTCCAGGGCTGGTCACTGGCTGTTTCCCTCTGGATTCTCAGCTGGAGTTGCACGTCAGGTGATCAGAAGTGCCAGAGGATGAGTATTTGGAGCTTGTGTGTAATAGCCAGTGGTGTGGTTGTCGTGGAGGGGTGACTGTCACAGACAGTATAGTGGACACTAAATGCCTGGCTTTGGGGGCATGTGCAGAGGAGATATTGACAGAATGGAGAGCTCTGGGGATAGAGCTATCCTTTTTTGGGACACTAGGATCTCATTTGATAGACATTGTTGAGGCAGGATACATAGATATTTGTACTGTTAATGGGCATGGGTTTGTAAAAGGAGATCTCAGTCCAGCAAGGCTTTAACTAAGCAGTTTTTGTCAGCACAACACTGATATAAATCTATTCCTAATACATACTTGCATTACTTATTTGTGGTGCAATTCAGAGCAGCACTTTGATCCTGCTCTATAAGTGAGGTTTGTGTAATTTCAGAAATGTATTTGTACAAGCTTAATTATGCATGTTGTGCCTGAGACATATAAATCTGGATACCAGTTCTCCACCTGCCCGTGTATGTCCCTAACTGCCTGATTTGCATGCCTTACTCACTGGAGAATAAGCAGCAACTGAAAAAACCTGTTTTTAGTTATTTCACTTTCGTTTCTTCAAGGCTTAATGCAAAGTAGTTGGGCCGCATTTCCTCTGCTTCAGAGGAAAACCTAAACCCTCTGCATTATCTGTCTACATTTTGGCTTACCTGTCTTTGTGTGACCTCTGGAGAACCCAGAGAGCGGGTAACATTTCTGAAGATTCATTATTTGTTAAAGCTTTTTGCAACCCTTCTGGAGGAGGTCATCTTCTCTAGTTTAAGAAATACTGATCTTATCTGGACACCTGAAAGTCAGCAGCACAGACAGTGCTCTCAGCACCTGCGTGGGGAGGGAGTCAAGACAGTGTGTGCCCGAGGGATCAGAGCAGGGATGCAGCACCTGCGGGAAGCAGCTGCTCCCGTGAAGTGCCCTGCCAGTGTGGGTTTGTTTTGGGGGGCATCGCAAGCACCTTTCCCTGGGCTGCTCTTGCCTTCCAGCTGGGAGGAAAAGGCAGGTGAGAACTGGCAGATGGAAGGGATGAAACTCCTTCAGGAGGTGGTGGGGCTTCGTAAGAGCAGCAGATGGGGGAAAACCGAAGACAGGCATGAATGATACTTCAGGTCATCATTTAGTGGTCCTGGCTCTGCCTCTCTGCCGAGAGCAGCTGCTCTCCTTGCAGGTTTCTGTTGTTGCAGCAACCTCCTGAGCTCGTTTTTCCCTTCCTAAACCAGGGTTCTGGTGAAGGGGAGCTGCTTCGTTGAAGCTGCCTCAGTGGTGTGGGAAATTGGCATGTTGTCACTGTTCCCGATTCAGGGCTTTTACCAGCACCAAATCCATAGTGATTGGAAATAAAATGGCAGGCAGGACTGGCTTGCAGGTGAGCAGTTTGAGACAGCCAATACATCTCACAAATGAGAGACAACTGAAGCAGTTCAAAAAGGGGTTGTTATTTTAACCTCAGCTCCTGCTTCTCTCCTAAGATCCATGAGTACCTTGTAAGAAGTGTTGGCAAGCCCTGGAACAAACCATCAGTGAGAAGCTCCCCTGCCTGAATTTGTGTGTGTAGGAGAAACAAGGCAAGATACAGGCAGCCAGCCCCTTAAGGGCTTTCTCCTCCCCGCAGCTTAAGCAGAGCCATCACATGCACTTCAGCCTTCCCCAGCTATTCATTTTGAAACAAAACAGGCTTTAAACGTTTATTTTCAAAGAAGCCTTCCAGGAGGTCTGCATACTTCTGTGGGTCGTTTTTGCAACATCATTCCTACCAGTTCAGCTTTGTATTTAGTGCAAATTGGATCTCAAAGATAGTTCTTGATTACTCTGTGCATACCTGTAAGTTGCAAAACAGCTCTGGTGTTCTCCCTGTGTGTGCTTCCCAGCGAGAGCACTGCAGTGCAGCTCTGTGTGCAGGTTTGGTGCTGGTTTATCCTGTGGTGCTTTGCCCATGAAAGCCAAAATTAAAGCGTGTGCAAGTGTACATGTAAATGCAGACATGAACCACAGACTGACTTGGTATGCAAGGCTCTCTCTGGGAGCGCCTTAAAGGTGTAGGGCAAAATTCTCTTCTCAGGTGCCCAGAGTAGCTTCTGACTTGGTCTCCCAAGTCTCCTGTGTTGACACTTGCAGGCATTTTATGGTGTGAAAGAAAGTGAGTGTCCTGAAAGGAGCAATTTGTCACTGACTGAGGAATGGACTATAATGGCAAAGCCCCAAAAAGAGCACGAGACCTTTTCTTGAACCAGTTGCTCTGTGTCTGAGAGAAACACAAAGGGTTTGTGTCACTTGGGCAAAGTGCTTCTAGCCTCTTCCTCCTAATTATCCCTGAGCTGATGATCTAAGACTGCTTTGTGGATATGAGGACAGAATTTTGCCTGCAGGATGCACGATTACCAGCTGTGCCTCTTCTATAAATCAGTTGTAAGTGTATTTGGAATAACTTCCAGGCCAGCTTCTGAGCTTACCAAAGGACAGAGCTCCAGCAGACACAGTCCTACATGGCACAGAGCTGTTGCAGTTTTAAAATCAGTCTGATTTTTTTCTTTAACAGGGGAGCCCAGTGTAACTCCGTCAAGCCTGGAGTGACACTCTGAATCTGCATCTGCCTCATGTGAGTTAAAATCCTGGCAGCAGCATTTTGCATAAGCTGGAGCCTCTGTAGAGAGCTTTTTTTTCTTTTTGTTTTTTTTTTTTGGTTTTTTCTTTTTTTCCTTTTCAGGAAGGCTATAAAATTGTGTGTGTCTTGGCAGCAAAGGTAAACACAACCACACAAATGCATGAGAATTGCATACCTTACTGCACAACCCCTGCTCATTCCAGACCAGCTTCCCTCCTAGCACGTCCTGTGTCAGTCAGAGACGCACTCAGCACTGACCTGAAGGCTCACAGTGTTCACTCCAGGGTACTGCTTTTTACCTTTTAATGGTGTCTTGTTAAGCCAAATGATGGTATTAAGGGGAAGCTGGAATGCTGTCAACTGGCTTCTGTTTTGTAAAAACCTTTAGTTGTTTTCTTTCCAACCTGGTTGCATAATCCATGAGCACTGGGTGCTGATTGCTCTGTGCTGCTGAAGCATTTGCCTGTGTTGGAACAGGACTATTAAAATAACAATTCCTCTGGAGCTGGGGACTTCGCTTGGTGGCAGAGACATGGCCATCAAGCAGTAAGAAAAAGAAATCAGATGAAGTTGTAGCATGTGCTTTGGTTTTACTGTCATCCCACGTGTGTTGGGCAAGGACAGTGTGAAAATGTGTTTGTGGCTCTGCCTCCTTCCCTGTCACAGAGTTGGAGATGCTGGAAGACTGGGCCCTTCTTACCTGGGTGAAAGAGCTGGATACGGGAGACACTGCATGGCAAATACCCGAATTCATGACGTTGCCATGACACACAAATTATCTCCATCAGAGATACCAGGATTCAGCAGCCAGGTCTGAGGGAGGGGATATTCCAGCAAAGTTTAAAACCATGTTTTCATCATGCAGCTGCAGAAGAAAGTATTGATCTGTCTCTCTACTCTGTTTCCTCACGGCTGCCAGAAGTAAACAAGACATGAGAGAGAACAACCAGCCCTGAGTACAGTATTGAATTTTTTTCATCTAGTAACACCTGTAACTGGGGCATCTTCCCCAAATATGCTGCCAGAGTTGCAGCCATGTCAGCCTGTCCATACTTGATCTGAGTTGGTGGATGGTTTATTTGCCTGGAGGAACCTCCTGTTACTCAAACAGGCTTACGAGAAATGTCAGGGGGTTGTGGCTTGTTCAGTTGATGCAGCCAGTGCTGTGGTGTAAGGTGCTGTCAAGGTGAGCTCAGGGAGCTCTCAGTCTCTTCCCTGCTGTGTGTCTAATTAAAGTAAAGTTTATCTGGAGCAGTAAGTATGCTGGTGACTAGAGATCGTTTATTGTCCCTTTCACGGGTCCAGTTTCCTGTATCTCTGTTTAGTTCACGTGTCAAGGAGAACAATCTCGTTTTCCAGATATTGTGGACTAGTAGAAAGATAGAGATGGGATCTGAGGCATGAATGAGCTAATAGTTTAGTTTTATTCAAAGAGACATCAAGGAAGCAAAATCTAGGGCTTGAGAGGTAAGGGGAATGACTGTCCCCTCAAAAGAAACATTTAGATTAATCCTAATTAATCTAATGTACTGCCTCAGCAGAGGCTTGGAATGATGAAGGCTGAGGTTGATACCTCTTCTTCAGCCTTTTTCCTAATGGTGCTTCAGCTTGTTTCCTTAGAGAGTTGAAAGGAGGTTTGTGGTGCTTTTTCTAAGACAGAGAGGCAGATACAGAAAGAAACAGAGTGAGGACATTTTGTGAGCAGCTGACCTCGTGTCCCACACAGCTGTTCCCTGGCGGAGTGTTAACAAGATACACAGATTGCTCATCAGAAAGCCCTTCAGTTTCCCTGGAAAGGCTCTGCTGGAGCTGTTGATGAACCACTTCTGTTTGTCCAGAGGAGATGCCAGTGTGCTCCTTGTGGTTCCTTGTGTCTGGACAGCATCACCATGGTTGGTGAGTTGAGAAAGAGCAGGGTTTCCTTGGAGAAATGTTTTGTTTGGAAGTGATGTTTTATGGATTACGTTGGTAACGTGGTCAAATCCCCAGGAGGCTAAGAAGGAGGAGTGTAGCAGCTTCATGGACAGAGTGGGGGATTGGAGTCTGTTTCACATAACGGGGAGCTTTGCAGAGCTTTCACATTCTGAGAATATGTGCAGGTGTATTTATAAGTGTTTTCCCTGGGAAGTGCTTTTACTGTCCTGAATCAGAGGAATTCCTTGTTCCAGATGGTGCTCTGGTGTCACTCTCACAATTTTGTTCATCGCCTAACTGCCTATTGCTCCCTCCACGTCTAGCTCACACCCCAGAATTGCCTTGTCAGTCACTGCTTTCTTCATTAGCTGTACTTTTTGATTGCTTATTCCTGTCTGTAGCTCAATCAATCCTTCCTTTCCTAAAGGACAGAAAAGACTACGTGCATTGAATGTTGTATCATGTTGTTGATGTTTGCCATTGGTATAATATTGCTTGAAGATTTTCATAACTGCTTTATTGATTTTAGTTATCTGTTTATTTAGTTTTAGTTATCTGACCATTACAGGTTTGCTTTTTACATTTTTAATGCTGTTAGTTTAATGGGGAAAATTAACTCTTGGGATTCTGGTGCTTTTTAGATTATTAAGAGGTACAGGAGCCCTCTGTCACGGGTACTGTGATCTCAGTCTTCTGACAGTCTTGTTTTGTATAAAGTCCTTGCCTTTTTGATTTTTTTTCTTAGTGTTTTATATATTTGCTTTCTCCTCTCTGATTGAACTTCTGTATCCCACAGTGAATATATATGCTGGTGACTACCTGGGCAAGATAGTCAATGTGTATTAATATATATTGTGAGGCCCACAGATGTGTTAGATGTCTCTCAGGAAGAGCAGTCTGTCTTCTAATGAATTTACTGCGTAACTTGCACATTTTCAGCTAAATTTGAAATATTCAAGTGTTTGAGGCAGTTGGACCCATTGAACCCATGGTAACCCTCATTGCAGTCAAGGGTTGTATTTATTTATCTTAGGGCCAGTTTAAGACAGGAACATTAGAGTATCCCACTCTTAAAGGGAAGGGAGCACCCAAGATTTGTAGGTTCTTGTGGTTGAAAGGAATGACAAAAGTTGGAGGGTCCACAAAAGCTTACAAAGTTTTATTAGTAAATTACACTTGGCACAAAAATCGGTGTGTTAGTCCCTGACCTTCTAGTAAAAGCACGCAGCACTGGGGTTTGGATAAAGGGGTAGGGTAAAAGGGAAGAGAGAGAGAGAGAGAGAAAGGAAGAAAGTGAGGAAAAGAGATCACCAGTCCTGGCAGCAGCATTGATCCAGCTGATGGGATGTCCAGGGTCCTGGGGCGCACGCACGCCTGGGCTTTGTGGGGTATCTTTTATAGAAAAGTTTTCCCCACCTTGAAAACAGGGCTCTTGCTTTCTATGGAAATTAGTTACCATGTGCACTCCGTTCTTCCAGACCTTTCTGAAAATGGGTTGGAGGGTCTTGGGTGGTCTTGATCTCCCCCCTACAGTCCATGCCCACTTCTCAACCTCATTCCTGCACTTGAGCTGTGCTGTGCTTATCTCCAGGAGCCAGAACAAGGACGTTTGTCCCAGAAAAGTGCTGCCTTTACCTCCACATAGCCCCCTTCTCCAGCCACATCCTGTTCTTTCTCATAACATGTTATTACCAACAATCCTTGGTTGTTATTACCAACAATCCTGGGTCAGCTTCACGACTATCCAGCTGTCTCAGTGCTTGAGACATGCACATTAGCCCCTTATCTTCTGGGCTTCTGCAGACATGCAGCGAGCGTAAACACACCGCCAGAGAAACCCTGTGATTTCCATCTGTCCTGATTGCCTTTTAGATGTAATTTAATGATCTGATTAAACAGTAACATTTTCAGTACATGGGAAGGTCATTTGCAGGAAGAAGAGATGCCACATGGTAGGAATGACTTAGTTGAACAAATCCATTTCTTTTGCACGGAGCGAAGGGAAGGTGTGTGTCCCAGATGAGCAGCTCCTCTGACATGTGAGAGCAGTGAACTTGCTTTAAAAAGTCATATTTTGGTGCACAAGGGCAATAACGAACAGATTTTTACAGTACCGTATGGTGTTATTAACAAACAAATCATGTGTTAACCTGACAGCTCTACCTTCAAGCTAACTTAGTCTGCAGCAAAAACATTAATTCCCTTGAGATTAAATCTGGAGCAATACCAAGCTTTGAGATTGTATCCAGAGCAGTAACAGTAGCACAGAGGTGATGAATTTCAGGCTTTCTAACCTCCAGTACATGTGTTCCCGCAATTTATTGGTTTCTTCATCGGCTTTGCAAAAACACAGCAAACCAAAACCCAGCTGGAGCAGGTGGAACAGGGAGTGTTCATGCATCTGCCTAACAGGACTTCAGGGAGAGGAACTGCTGTTTGAAATACATTTTTCCTGATGGAGAGAGCTATGATAAACTGATGGATATTTCATCTGGTGCACTCTGCTGCTGAAATTCAATCTGCAGTTCTGCTTCTCTGCAGCCCTGGGGCAGGAGCTAATTCCACCACGCTCTGGGCTGGGGGACCCAAGGCAGCGAAGGAGGGAATGGTATGGGGAGGAGGGAGAATGGGTACATTACTTTTAATTGCCTTCTTGTTTAACCCCCTAGCTGTTTTCAAATTTTCTAACTGAAATCTCATCTTGGTACAGTGTATAAATCCCCTGAATACGAATCTCTTGGATTTGACCTGACCGTAGAAAGATTAGTTTCCATTGGATACCCTCATGAGCTGCTCAATTTTGTGTATGATCCTGCATTCCCTACCAGGTAAATGACTAACAGATACCAACCCAACCTGCTCGAGGCCTCCAATACTCGTTCTGTGAAGTTCACAGGCAACATATGAGGCCAGGTTTTCAGTTGTGGATGTGAAGCCTGTGGCTGGCCACAGATCATGGGGAAGGGAGACTAATTCAGTATGTGGGGGGCCTTTGCGCACATGAATCCTTACCAGCAAAGAGGGATTGTGCAAGAAAAGAACCTTTGTGAAAACATGGTCCAAAAATAGCCTTTCAAAGCAAAGACAGCAGAGACACAATCGGATTGGGAGTGAAATCAGAATCAGGGAGAGAAGGAGCCATTACTGTCCAAGAGGCTGCTGGGATGTCCCAGAACATTTTCCTTTAATGATATTAATTAGTAGTGTCCTGGTGCATAAGAAATTCTGAAAATCAAGCTGACAGTAAACAAGAATAAAAGTGGGACCAATCCAGTTCACTTGTCTAGATGAATCAGATGTTGAAAGCATTTGATTTAGTAACTTTTTGATTTCATAACTTTGCGCTAAGTTCATGGTGCAGAATTACTAAATTTCTACATTTTGTCTTTTGGTGGGAGAGGTAAAAAGGACATTCCTTGTTTTGAACAAAGCTTTTGATCTAACTCTGCACCTTTAAGTTCTTTCCACTTGTGCCTTTGCTGGATTTTGCTTCTTTGACTCCTTTGGAGTTTCTTTACAAAAGACTGGGCCAGTGGGTCTGTTGGTTTGTTCCAGTTTCAGCCTGGCAGCCTCCTTCTTTCTCTCCTCCTAGTGTATTTTACACTGAGAGTTGCTGCTGGCTGTGCCCTTGCCTGTAACAAGGCATAGCCCTTCACAAACCTGTGATGAGAGCTCTGTTACATCCACTACCTTCATCCCAGGGAGGGGACAGAAGGGATATCTCTGTGGGAAGGCTGCGTTCTCCAGATGCAAGCTGCTAGATAAATGAGAGTTTTGCCCGAGTCAGAACTGGGAATGTCCAAAGCATTTTGTGCCGTTGTTACATGCCCCATCTGGCTTTGTCTGTGACAGAGCCATGAAAGAGCAGAGAGAAATTCCTTTATCACACCTCACTGTTCCCTGCAGCCCAACAGGGGTGTCAGGTTTGTGACCCTGTGGAAGACGCCCACAGCTCCCCTGGCAGGTGCACAGCTGAGCCTCTCAGGTTAAACGCTGTCGGGGCAGTGGGGAGCAGGTCAGGAGTCTCTCCCAGCTGGTGATGCCAAGCTCTGGTTGCTCACCTGCCTCCAGCTGAAGGGGACAGTAGGGACCCCATCTGCATCATAACAGCAGCTCCATTCTGATGCCCCATGCCAAGTGAGCAAAGCTGTTCTAGAGTTGTTCTAGCTACTGTTAAGATGGTCACCCCTTAATGCACTTACCTCTTCATATCCTACATTGCTTTCTTAACAGAGGCCTGGTGTTTGACACCCACTACGGAAACCTGCTGAAAGTTGATGCCTATGGGAACCTCCTGGTGTGTGCACATGGCTTTAATTTCCTCAGAGGGTGAGTGCAGACTCTTGGCTGTTCTTTTTGACTTAATACACTCTATTGTGTCGATGGTCCTCGGGGCACCCGTTGTATAGGGAGTCGCAGGGACTCCACTAACAGCAGATGCTGTGTTGGTGTTCCTACAGCTCCAGGATTAACTGGGGATGCATTGGGAGTCTCAGGTACAGCAACAGCCCAGATGTTTATAAGGGAAAGGGCTGTGCCACCACAGGCACATGTGTAGTGTGCTGGGCATAGAAGAATGTGTTCTGTGGGGAGGAGTTGATGGGATCATCCAGGGGCTGTTCACCTGTCCTGACACAGTTTAACAGTCAGTCAAGACAAAGCCATTACATGAGGACCTGTGCCCCATGAGGCTGTCAGCTCCACAGCCATTGCTAAGAAATTTTGAGGGCCTGAGCTGGCTTGGGGTAGGAACAGGCTTGCTCTACCCATTTGTGTGTGACCTTTGTGGGTGTCAGAATGGAGCATTGCGTGCCATCTCCTGCAGCCTTCCCTGGCTGCTTGTATTTCTTGTCCCAAAGAAAGTGCTTTAGGAAGCAGAGAGGACTGCAGTGCCATGTGCCTGATGTGTCCCAGCAAATCCCCCCTCCCTCAGTCCTGCTGCAAGGGCATATGAATGGAAGGCAAGGCAAGCTCAGGGCCCCCAGGGTGACAAACCTTGTTGTTGCAGGCCTCTAAGTCCTTTCATCAAGACTCCATAATTTAGAAAAAAGCCCTTATATGTGCACTAAAGTTCCTCTTTGAGCCTAAAGTGATCTTTAGAAGCTCCAGAAATTAAGGAGACCAGAATAATGAGTTCAGTCATTGCCACCCTGGTGATGAATTGCAGAGAGCCCCAAATGAGTGTCCTGCAGCAGAGCCCTGCACGCCCCTGGCTGAGAGCTGCTGGGGGAGTGGAGAGCAACACTTGGAAAGCGGGGGAGAGTTTAAGATAAGCAAACAATGAAAGTGCAGATGATTTAAAGCATCCTCCTAGCTGGCAGCATGGGGCTTAAGGTCAAGCTGTGGACTCTGGACCACTCTGTGTCCCTATGTGGGCTCTGCTCAGTTTGCTGACTCAGCGAGGAGGGCTTTGTCCTGGCTCTGCTGGAGTCAGCGCAGCCCAGGGAACTCCCCTGCATGCACTTTTGCTCTTGTGCCAGCAGTGCATGTGGGGAAGCTGGGTATTGATTAAAGCACAGCAGACTTTGGTTAGTGGCCCCTGATACAACTCCATTTTGCAGGTCAGCACATTTTGTCTTTGTTATGTTTTGTGGTTTCACTCTTGTCCACTTTATTTATTCTCAGGCCTGAAACACGGGAGCAATATCCAAATAAATTTATCCAGAGGGATGACACAGATAGGTTTTACATTTTGAACACGTTATTCAATCTGCCAGGTGAGTCTAATTTGAGCCAACACAGGCCTCTTTCTGTGCCTTTTAAGCCAGTAAAGCTTTGCTGATGTCAGACTCTGCTTTTCTGTTCGGGTTTTTTTGCATGAACTTTCTTCCTTTGGTCACAAGGCCCAAAGTTATCTGGCTGTATGATGATGTCCTTGTGTTACAATCTCCCTCCGTTTCCTTGCAGAGACCTACCTGTTGGCTTGCCTGGTGGATTTCTTTACTAACTGTGACCGGTACACGAGGTTCGTATTCCCTCCACTTCGAGGTGTTGATGGAACAGAAAGATTGTTACTGTATAATACAGGAACAATACAGCACAGATAGAGCTGCTCTTAATATCAGTGAAGGCCCCTCAAGTGGTTTTGGTGGGGAAAAGCTCAGGCCTCTTATAAAGCTCAGGCCTCATGAGTTGATCTGTGTGTACAGCAGAGGCTGGTTATGAAGGTTTCCTTCACAGGGTACAGCAGTACCAACATACTGACTCTGGTATTTGGGGCAGCTTCTAGGACTGCAGACTTTTTACAGGGTGATCACAGGCACCATTCAGTTCATTTTGAGCCTTTGTCCATTGGAGCCATGTCTGGACTGGTAACTGAAAGGCTGAATTTCCTCAGCCAGTTACCACAAGTGCTTCATGTTATTTGTGTGGACATTGCACACCTAGAGGTGAAGTGCTCCGTGTGGTGTAAAAGGCTGTTTGTGCAGCATGAGTATTTACCTTGCTGTCAAAAACATGTAAGCATAAAAACAAGCTGTGGTTTGAACTAGCAAATGTGAATGCTGCCTTGCTGCTCGTCACCTCATGTGATGGGTCATCTTTGCATGTATGTGAGTGGAAGGCAGAGGTTTAATGGGATTTCACCTGGGAGCAGAGGAGCTGTTTATGCTGGCAATCCATCAGGGGAAGTACCTTTTCTCAGGAGAGTCATGATGATTGCTGTCATAATAAATACATGTCTGTGTAATCCTTCTTGATTTCTTCTGATGCAAGCTGTCATGGCTGTCTCAAAGATACCTCCAGAGTATCTTGTAATTTCCAGTGTTAACTCTAAGTATGCAACATAGAAGCAGCTCCTCCTCTCAGCAGCATTACATTTAGTTGATTTCCATGACTCTCCCTTCTTTAGTGCTGGAAAGTACCATTCATCTTCTTTAAAATGCTGAAAACGGCATTTTTGCAGTTTTCTGCAGTCTTTTTACTTTCTTGTAATACTGTGGGTGAGAGGTAAGAGTTACAGTCACAGAAAGCTGTAGTACTGCTGCAGAGGCACAGACATTCCTGAGTAACACACAGCTCCTGTTAAACTCTGGTTGTAGCCTTCTTTCAAGTTTGAGCTGCAGTTAAGTAGTAGATAAGAAACCGTGTTGGTAAGATGAAAACACAAGCTCCAAACAGCATTTTGAACTTTCTCCTTGGTTTGTTTCTTACCTGCTGTGACTGTATGCTAAAATCTCTTCTCTGTCTCCTCACAGCTGTGAAACAGGGTTTAAGGATGGAGACCTCTTCATGTCCTTCAGGAGTATGTTCCAGGATGTCAGAGATGCTGTTGACTGGGTTCATTACAAGGTGACTGCAAGAACTCCTTGGGACGTGTGTGGTTGTAACTGGGTTAGAGGGGCTGGTTTGTAACTCCCGAGTTCAGTGTTCTCTGCCTCCTCTGGGCAAGGGCCCTGCTTTGCCGCCTAGTGAGCAAATCATAGATTGCAGCTGTGTGGGAGTAAGCTGAGATATCAACTGCCCTCCTAGTATGGGAACATATCTGGCTTGGCTTCCTATTCCCTTTTATTGTGCCCAGATTCCATTTTTGTACTGTAGTTCATAGGTTTTAGAGCGTGATGCCATGAGGGTATTTGCACTTCAAGTTCACAACTTGTACATTGTCCTAATAATTAAAGCAGTACTCTACTGCAGATTGTTTACATTGGCACTATTCTGTGTTGTCTAAAAAGTACCTGCATTAAAGAGAGAAATGCATCAATTGTTTTCTAATTAGAGAGAAACATTTTATCTTCTGCATGTGCTGGTGTACAAATTTAGAATATAAGTTTGTGAGCGTTTACATATGGTTAAAGACCTGATTTTTTTTGTTCTCCCTCATTCAAGCAGTCTATTGGGTGGGATGGAGAGCCATCACAGGAGAACTCTGCTCACAGTTGTATTTGTGGAGGCCCTTTTACCCATGCAGAAGTCAGGAATCTATTTTTCTTTCCTTATGCAGTGTTGTGTGATACATGTTGGAGTTGGCCTTTGACTAAAGCATTATGGTCAGTGTTGGAGACAGGTCGTTAACTGTCTTGTTTGGTATGGCAAATCTATTTTTTGTTTGTTTCTATTGTATTCCCTTCTGAAAGGGTTAAAATGCTGTTGAAGTGGATTATTTACCATGGTGAGGGAATCGATGGATCACAGAGTTTGTGATGGTCCCTGCTACTCAAAGCCTCTCATCTCTAGAGTCACTGGTTCAGATTCGCCCTGGTTTGTACTTTCACAGCATTTTAAAGTGTGAAAGTTGGCATTACTTTGTTGTCTCTTACATCATAAGTTTCCATGACCTCACTGGGTTCTGTTGTTTCTATTTCAGGGATCACTTAAGGAAAAGACCCTTGAGAATCTGGAGAAGTACGTGGTGAAAGATGTAAGTGTGAAGTTACTTTCCTTGTGCTATGTGACATTTGGTATGGACTAAGCAGGCAAGAAATAAACATGCTGATTTGCTTTACTAAATCACAGAACAGATAAGGCTGTGATTTCCACTGTAATAACCAAAGACGAAGTGGAAAGTTCGGACGCAGCCTTTGCTCTGAGCCAGTGCTCCACATGAATTTGTATTGATGTGCACAGTTTTTTACATAAAATATAAAAGCCAGAGGAAATGTTAGCCAGGTGAACACACTGGCAGAGCTCATGTTGTTTCTTTCAGTGGTGAAAGCAACTGTGTTCCCTGCCTATGTTTTTATGCCCAAGTAAACCTCTCTTTAAAAAGCAACAATTGAGCAACTTTTTAGCCACAAGTATTCTTTTACCACCCAACAGAAAAGTTACACTTAGCTATGAAGGACTGAAGGAAAGATCCTGAAAGACTCACCGGTGTCTATTCTCTTGATAACCCCAAAATGTGTGTTCAGCACATCTAATTGAGCAAGCTCCGGTGGTTCCCTTACTCCTGCCGCCTCTGCAGTGTGCAAGGCCCCTCTGGACCACTTTTGGAATAAGTATTTTTTAGTTTAGATGAGCTCTGTGGTAGATTATCACTTTAAAGTAGTTAACCTTGTTTGTAGTTACATGCCTACAGAATTCTTAGGTAACTGTTGAGTGAGGTAATCAGCTATTTTGGCAATGGACTAAGATTTCAGATTCAATAAAAATAGCCCCAGGAATAAATTCTCCCTAATTTGAGGTTGGAATTATAATGCGTTCCAACTTGTGGCTCATGAGCTCAGATTTCACCTGCCTCTGGGCCCATTTCGGGAACGGACTTGGAGCTGGAGCAGATCGGTGGGAGCAGCACAGGGTGCCTGGCACTGTGGTTGGCAGAGGCACCGCAGCCCTGCTGAGCCCTTCCCCCTCGCCTTCCTCCCCTGGGCTGTGCTCTGGAGGGGTTCCCTGGATGGACCAGCAGCTTTCCTGGCTCTGGCCAGTGCACAACACGTGAGTTTGCTTGCTCGATGGTTTGATTTGCCTTTTTTTTGTCTGGTGGGATCATAGTTGAGTGTTTTTCCCATGATGAATGTCTGCAACTTTTGTGTGTGACTTGGATGTTCCCCTTGGCTTCCAGGGGAAGCTGCCACTGCTGCTCAGCCGCATGAATGAAGTGGGGAAGGTGTTTCTCGTCACAAACAGCGACTATAAATACACAGATGTAAGTGCTGCTTGAATTGTTGGGTTGGTATATCATGGAATAAGCATCAGGCAGCCATTTGGATGGGTTTTGGTGGGACATCTTCTGGTGGAGAATCATATGTTTTCTAATCTACGCGTAGGATGGGTTAGTGGTGGATGCAGATTAAGTCCCTGAGTCACCTTTTGTAGTCCTGGTTCTGGCACTGAGCTAGTAAAGGTCTGGCTTAAGTCCCTCTGTGCCTCACTCAGTTCCTCAGAAATTAAAAGGATGAAAGGGAAAGTGATACTCAATTTTGGATTGTAGCATCCTTTAAAATGCAGACTTTCCCTTTCAAGTGAGATGGATAGTCTGGGTACAGATACCAAACCACGGTCCTGGAGAGGCCTGAGACTCAGAAGGGGCTGTCTGCTAAGCTGAGAAATAAACACAGTTGCTTCCAACTCCAGGTGAATGTCACGATGTTGCAACGCTGCTAATCTGAAGATTTATGTGCCATTTTAAAGCGTTGCAAGATACACCTGAAGCATTGTGCAGTTTTCGGAGGAAACAGTGTTACTTGATTATAAAAACTACTGGTTTGATTTCTGTCACTGTCCTGTTCCATTCATTTTGTCTCCAAATCTTACGCTGACTTCTGTGTAAATTCTGAAAGTAAAGTTCTGTAATCTGAAAAGATAAGCTCAGAAAAGTATGCTTTTATAAACTACACAAATGCATGTTTAAAAGCACATTTTTGAATACTTTCTTTCTCTCTTTTAGAAAATTATGACTTACTTGTTTGACTTTCCACATGGACCAAAGGTATGTGAATTCTAGACTGCAGTTGCAGTAGACACTGATGTGCCTAATTATCTGTGTAGCTGGGAAGTATTTTAATCCTGCTTCATCGGCTGTGTGGGATTAGTTGCTTTAATCTGGTTAAAATACACTTGCTGTTTTGTGTCCTGTTTGAATGGGATCAAAGCAAATACAATATAACAAAGAGAAAAGGGGCATCATCTGGTCTCAAATGATAATCTGTGTTAATGATAACATTATTTCAGTGATAAAACATTTCAACTGTGTCATTTTGTAGCCAGGTTTCTTAGAAATAATGCACAATGGTTTAGATGTTGTTAAAAAAAGCCATGATGGAAAGGAAATAGTTTTATAAAACAGCAGAAATGTTTATGGCTGATCGTGCATTAATTATTGTAACTCCATAAGTTTTATTCACGCATTTTTTTGTTTTTGTAAGGTCAAAACTCAGCCCTGCAACTTTTGGAGAGAGGCTTATTATATGAGTTTATACTGCTTTCAGTCTCTCAGTGAGAGGCTATCTCATGCTCAAAGGATATGTTCTCACACTGTGCTTTAAAGGCAAAAGGCAGCCAAGGGAGAAATTTTGAGAGCATAGAAACTCACCACAACTGATAGCTAAAGAAACCCCTTGCTGTGGTCTTGATCTCACATGCAGAAACATGGAGCAGAAAGGGCTCGGTAGCCTTTGGGCAAGGCTGTGATTCAAAGCCATGCTCTGTGGAATAGAGTCCAGGCATTCTCCCACTCTTGGCAAAAGTACCAGCGTGGCCTTGTAAGCTGAAGCCGTGGAGTTGCATGTGTCTGGATCTGCAGGGGATGTCACCTTCAGGAACAGTGGCAGGGTGTCATTTACAGCAGCTTTTTACGTGGCAGCTGTGCCCTGACAGGGATGGTTAGTGCTGTTCTCCTGTCTCACACCATGTCCTCAGCCACCACTGCTAGCCAAGGATGGGATGGGCTTGTGGCAAAAGGGGAGTGCTCTTGGAGATGGTGCTGGCAACTCAGGATTGTCCCACAGGAAGCACGAGCTAAGGGATGTTGGTGGACCAGCAATGTCACCAATAGCAATGGCTATGGACAGTGACACTCCAGTGAAAGTCCCTATGGTGTTTCATGTCATGCCTGATTCTGGGGTTTGTTTTTGCCTTTGTAGCCTGGGAGTGCCCATCGGCCATGGCAGTCCTACTTCGACCTGATCCTGGTGGATGCACGAAAACCCCTCTTCTTTGGGGAAGGCACCGTATTGCGGCAGGTGGACACGGTGAGTGGTCAGTGGAGGGTACTTCCACAGCTGGAGGGGCTCCTGCACTTCCTGTATGGTATCTCTCAGTGACAAGGGGCAATGCAGTGTTTGGACAGGACCTACCCTAGAGGTTGTGGGCTGGAGTCTCCTCATAGTGATTCCTGAGCAGCCCCATCACCTCAAGGCTTTGCTGGCTTCCCTAACATACTGCAGGTGGCAGGAAAGCCACCTATGGGCTGCTTGGGAGTGAGACAGACAGACAAAGAGTGAAGTATTAATAGTATCAATATAGAAAAGATCCAGACCGTCAGCTGCTCAGCAGTAACACAACACTTCCTTCCACAGGTGACCGGGAAGCTGAAGATTGGTACCTACACTGGCCCACTGCAGCATGGCATTGTGTACTCGGGAGGTGAGGCAGGAGCCCTTCTTGTTCTGTGGAGTGGCTCAGATGTGGCCTTCAGCCACTCCAGCTGTGAGAGGACTGGTGCCAGGCAAGGTTGTGCTTCCCAAAGCGCACTGTTTTGTGCCCTCTGCACACTGCATCAGAAACTCTCCAGGATCAGAGCTGCACAATGCAGGGAAGAGACAGACCTGTTCCTCCTCAAATGTCCTTTTTTTCCTTGCCAGGGAGGGTCTGGGGAATGTCTATAGGGCTTGTGGTGGAGGGGTGGCTGCAGCTGGCCCAGTGCAGTATCTCCACTTGTACTTAAAGGTGCTGTCACCAGCATGACCACACTTGGAAGGTTCCACCAAGCCAGGGAAGGGCAATGGGTGGATACAGAGCTGTCTGTGACACCCAGGGCTCCATTACTCTCACATGGGGTGCAAGGCAGCATGGCCTCTGTTAGTGTCATTCATGTAGGGGTATGCATGGGCAGAGCTGCTCCTGGGTGAACTCCCAGGCAGGTGAGCAGTGTCCAGGGCAGCCATGGTCAAGCAGTGGAGGTTTCTGGGAGGAAAATGCACCTGTTTTGGCTCACTATTCTGAGCCATGCCATTCTTCTCTCAGGCTCTTCGGACACAGTCTGTGACCTGCTGGGGGCCAAAGGGAAGGATATCTTGTACATCGGAGACCATATCTTTGGAGACATCCTCAAATCCAAGAAACGCCAGGGCTGGCGGACCTTCCTGGTGATCCCCGAGCTGGCGCAGGAGCTGCACGTCTGGACAGACAAAAGCGGTCAGGAGCCGGGCAAGCCCCTGGCCAGGCTTTGCTCTTGCTTGTCTGATGCTGCACCCCTGAGATCGCCAGGACTTAGGGGTGCAGGGGAGAGATCACCCTGGCTTGCCACTTCTCCTTTTGGCCCTTTTCCTTGGGGCTGGATGCTGGTGGCAGGAGCTGGGGTGCCTCTCTATGGGCTGGCCTTGGGGTCCCAGGCCTTTGCAGTGCTCTTTCCCAGGCTGTTGTGTGTAATCAGCCAAGTGCTGCCTTGGCCACAGGAGGAGCTGCAGCTGGGTGGGGTTGAGTTGTTCCTCATCCACAACTCCAGAACCTCCTCCCCCTCTGCACATATGGAGCCGTGGCTTCTATGTTAAAAAATATCTGGCAAGACCTGGGTTATTCTCCCTGTAATGCCTGAGCCATGACTGCTCTCCCATCTGCAGGGAGTCCCTATTCACCAGCTGCTTCCTCCTCGTTCCTCCCACTCCCTCTGCTGCTCTGCCGCCAAAGTGCTGTGTGTTTCCCATCCTCCAGCGCTCCTGCTTTTCTCCCAGGTTTGCCCTTTGGTGTGTAAATAGGGCTGGGGGTTATGCAAGTTGCCCCATGGCTGGTTGGAAGGCTTTGGTGAGAGCTGCAAGTGTTCAGCCTTGAAAACTAAAGGGCCAACCAGAAACCAAGCCCAAAGTTCTGCCTGTGGCACAGAGTGTGATTGACCCTTTTTCCTGCCCAGAGGCCATGAGGTGCCTCCAGTGTCCCTGCTCCAGTGTCCCTCTGCCGCCATGCGAGGGGAGTGGGCAGGGGAGTGGGTTCACTTTCCACCCTTTTCATTGCAACAGTTTAAACTTAGCCTTTTCCCCTTTCTTTTCTGGGTTTTCCAGCCCTTTTTGAAGAGCTGCAGAGTCTGGACATTTTCTTGGCCGAGCTGTACAAGTGAGTGTTCAAACAGTGACAACTTTCCTGCTGCCTCTCCCAGCTGACGAGCGGCAATGACAAAACCTTGGGGTTGGGTTAGCGGCACTGCTGCCGGAGCCTTGACTCGGGCCTGGGCTCTGCCCACAAGACCAACCTTCCCCTCCAGACCAGCCTCCCTCCCCCGAGCCCCATCCCACAGCATCTGGTTCTGAAAGACTTTTCACACCATGTATTTACCTTCTCGCCTGTAAATAGGCATCTGGACAGTAGCAGCAATGAACGCCCCGACATCAGCTCCATCCAGAGACGCATTAAGGTACCAATCATCAAAATCCCTTTTCATCCTTCTGGATCCCAAAGGGCTTAACACCCCAACCCCACTGCTCAGTCCTGAAATGCTTTGCTCTGCCTTTGGGTGGGCACAGCAGGTTTAGCAAAGCCACTTTGTCTCAGCTCACTGGTGTCACTGACACTCCTGAAAGGCAGCCTGGTCTGGAATAGGGTCCCCTTCCTCATGCCCCCAGCAGCACTGGCTGAGGGTGCTCACTGCTGCAGCACATGGCACTGGCACACACAGGCTCAGAGGGGCTGTAGCCTCCGGTTCAGCCAGCCCTGGGGTGCCAGCCTAGAGCAGTGCTAGCCCTGAGCCTGCTGCCACCTTCCTTTGTTACCTGGGGCTCAGCTGTGTCCTGATGCCACAGGATACAAGCACAGAAAGCCTTGCTGGAGATCCTTGCAGGTCTCATGTAGCCCCCCGGGCACTCCACCTCAGTGTTGTCATGGCTCTGAGGTGCTGCCTGCCTGGCCCAGGATCTAACCTGCCCTTTCCTCATAGAAAGTGACCCATGACATGGACATGTGCTACGGGATGATGGGGAGCCTCTTCCGCAGTGGCTCTCGGCAGACGCTGTTTGCCAGCCAGGTGATGCGCTACGCTGACCTCTATGCAGCCTCCTTCATCAACCTCCTCTACTACCCCTTCAGCTACCTCTTCAGAGCTGCCCACGTCCTGGTGAGTTGCAATCTCAGGGAGGTGGGCAGGGATCCCAAAGGTGCCCATGCTTGTGTCCATTATCACTTCCCCAGGACACAGTAGCTCCTTGGAGGGTTGGGTGGCATTTGATAGACCGTAGACCATACGGTTGCATTCTGGGGTTTGCTCTCCGTGTGTCTCAGGGAGGCACCCTGGGACTGAGACACCCCTTGTCACCTCCTCTCTCTGTTCCATGTGCAGATGCCACACGAGTCCACGGTAGAGCACACGCACGTCGACATCAATGAGAAGGAGTCGCCGATGGCCACGCGCAATCGCACCTCGGTGGATTTCAAAGATTCCGACTACAAGCGGCACCAACTGACCCGTTCCATCAGTGAGATCAAACCGCCCAACCTCTTCCCCCAGGCACCTCAGGAAATCACACATTGCCACGATGAAGATGACGATGAGGAAGAGGAAGAGGAGGAAGAAGAGGAGGAAGAGGAATAAGAAGGAAAAAACGAAGTATTTCTGAAGATAAACCATGACTCTAGCAGTGATCAGGAATGGATTCTGTTGTTGGGGCCCTTGGGGTGATGGGTTGGGGGGTGTGATTCTTGCAAAGGCACATTTTGAAAGTATTTGGAAACTTCTAACAAATTAACACTAATTAGGAGGAGACCCTTGTTTTCAGTTTTGCAGACGGTTCAACAAGCTGATGGATTCTATCTCGGTGGTGCACTCAGATTGGACTGCCCGCCTGTGCTGTCATGCTACTCCCATTACATTTCGGGATGCTGCATGTTTCTCCCTTTCTCACAATGTGTTTCATTTGGTTTCCATTTGAACAGTGTCCTGTGAACGGTTTTTGGCATTTGTTACATTCTCTGTGGAGACAGAAGGGATGTGCTGGGCCCTGCAGGAGACAAAATTATCCAAATCCTGCTGCCCATTAGGTCACTGCCCTTAACCCTCTGCTCCTGGGTTACATAATCCCCCATCCACATGTTAGCCAGGGTGTTGCTGTGCCTTCCAGCACCCAGTTTACCTTCTGTTGGTGTGAGTTTCTCTAAGTGGTGTGACTCCTCCGGCCATCATGGATGGCAGTGAGATTCCAGCTCTTGCACATCTGCTGCCATACATGTTTCACCTTGTAGCCGCTTGTTATCCTCTCCCAGTGTCTCCAAGCTCTCTCACCATCGGCATGTGATGCATGAGTTCCAGGGCATTTCTGAAACAGCTGAGCTGCACCCTCTGTTCTCAACTCCTCCACTTTCAGCAGTACATATTAACCCAGGAGCTTGAAGCTGCTGCTTTAGCATTAACATTAGTCACGCTGTGTTCCTCCTGACCTTTCTGTCCTCTCAACTTTAAGTGAAGCATCCCAAAACCAACCCCAGCCACCATCTGGAGTGAAAGGGCCTGTTGTGCCAGGGTGCTGCAGGCCACATGGGCCTGCCCTAAACTAGGAAACAGCACATGCCCCAGGGCCAGCCCCACGGTGGGAGCTGGGAAGCTCCCGGCCGTCCGGCAGCTGCCCTGGTCTTTGGTCTGGTGCGGAGCAAGCGGAGCCTCATCGCCGGCTGTGGTGAGCAAGGCTGCGTCCCTGGCCAAGGAGGGTGACGGCTGCCGTGTGGGGACCGGGAGTGTCCCCAGGGATGGGCAGGTAGTCCTTGTGCCTGAAAGCCAGCCCAGGGAAGGCATGGAGCTGGCACAAAGGTGGGCAGCAGGGCCCTGTGGTTTTCCTCTGAGTCATGGGTGCAGCCTCCCTTACTCCAGCCTCTGCCGTTCGCTGCAAAGGGATTACAATGAGGGCCCTCTTGTAATGAATTTGACTGTTGTTTCAGTATCATAAACTCATTTAATTTCTTTTTTCATTTTAAAGTACCTTAGTAGAAAATAAAAGAAGAAAAACCACACCACCAACATCTGAGCAGGAAACTGCTGCTCTAGTGGCAGTTGTTCAAGTCAATAAATGATGATGTTTCTAAGAAATGCCTAGTGCTTTGTGGTGTTGCTGAGATGATGAGGGTTGTGCTGGAGTTGGTGGGAAGAGATGGGACTGGTCTATGGGGTCCCAGCAGGATGGGTGACTGGGGACAAGTGAGAACATCTTTGAGAATTGGTCATGTGAAGCACTGAGGAGCAGTGGCAGTGGATCTTGCTGTAAGGGCATGCCTGGTCCTACATTGCCCCAAGAAGCAATGGTGGGGCACAAGGCTTTTGTTATCACCTTCTGCATCAGCCAGGAAAGCATGGAGAGGGCAGAGAAATGTTTTGGCTTGGACACAGAGAGTGAGGAGAGGCTTTTCCATAGTGGGAAGGGCACCATCTCCACACTGCCACTACCTCCAACACTGTGTCTTGCCAGGGCTGTTTCCCACAGACATTACCAAGGACCACTTCCTGCCCCTCTACCCCTGCAAGACACGTGCCCAGGGTGGCACCAGGGCACAGCACAGCCTGTGCTCACCAGGAGCTGCAAGCCTGCTTAAATAGACAAGAATACCCAGGGAAGGCCAGTGCTGCCACACAAGGCTGTGCCCAAGACAGGCATCCCCGGGCACTGCTGAGCTCAACTCTCCCCTACAAACTCCTCGTGTCAACCAAACCAGACCTGAGGATTTTCCCCCATCAGCACCACTACAGAAGGATATTCAGTACCAGGGCCCAAAGTGCCAGACAGAAAAGCAACACTAAATGGCAACAGCTGGTGGCCAACACTCACCCCCTGACACTTAAGGTATTGCTGAAAACTGGAGAGCACTGAGTCCCTGACACCTCCGTTTTGGGGTCTGGAGAGGAGCTAACTTGTACCCACAGTGAGGATGGCTGCAGGAAGGGTTCCAGGGAGCTGTTCCCGAGCCCTTTCACCAAAGGCCATGCTGGGCTCTGCTATGTTTAAACTTTGTTTCTCCAAGTATAGCTACTTGAATTTTTTAAGCTTTAGCTCAGCAGCTGGGGGAGGCATGCGGCTGCAAGAAGGGAGGTCTGGGGAGCTCCATGCATTCCTCCTTCCCAACTGGTCACCACAAATAGCTCACTCCCAGCCCAGGGCTATTTCTGACTGAGATGGGGAGAAGAGTCTTCAAGGCTGGAGCAATGGAAAGTATTTGACCCTCACTTCATGGTGGGAAAATGTTGGGCAAAGCCTGACAGACACACAGGCACTGCCCAGCCTTGTACCGTCCTGTCCATCCTGTGCTGGTTCCACCATGAAGTTGTGGTAACCCATGGACCAAGAGCCAGGGTGAAGTTTCTTGCCCTGGCTGGCACTGGGGACACGGTCACAGCCCAAGTTTCCAGCCCACACCTTCCTCAGGCAGCTGCCCACGGCTGATCTGCACCAGCTGCCCCTTCCCAGATGCCAGTGGCCTGGCAGTACCTGTGTCTCCAATCACCTGCAGAGCCTTAGGAAAAGCTCCTGCTGCTCTCCCTGCAACCTGTCCCCCAGCCCAGGGACAGACATGTTTTGCTTTTGCCCACCAGCATATTCTCTCCTGCAGCAAAAACCTGTTGGAAGCAAGGTGAGCACGGAGGGAACAAGCCTCACCCCCTGCCCCGAGCTCTCACTGACCTGATTTCTGGCTTCTCCCACTTTTCCCACCACCTCACATCCACCTCCCCTGCTCTGCAGAGCCGGAGGGGGCTCACGGGGGCTGCACCAACCAAACCCTACCAGGGACTGGAGCCCGAGGCTCACTGCCCTTAGCCACAGCGCTGCAGACATCGTGTGTTGGGCACAGCCGCTTCTGACCAGGTCACAGTCATCAGAGCTGCTCCCAGCTCCTTTTCCTTTTACGCCACCTCCTCGCTCAGCAGAGCAAGGCTGACACCAGCTGCAGCTCAGTATCAGGATATGCCTCACCATGATGGAGGGTGCAAAGCCCTGTGCCAGTCTCTGAGCAGCAGCCATTCCAACCTCTGGCCTGAAGCCCCAGCACGGCAAACATGGGTGAAGAAATTCTGTAATTGCAGAGCCACTGGTCCACCCTGGCCCTACAGGGTGCTTCCCCTACAGGAGACCGCCCTGGGGGCCACCGGGCTGCAGAGCCTGACCATGGCAGGAGGTACTGCTGGAGCCTTGAGGACACAGAGCCCTAGGTACAGCTTTGGTCACTGCTCCCACCCTGCTGCCGCAGTGTAGCCTGGACCTGAGCAGCCAAAACCCATCCCACCTCCCTGAAAGGATCTGGCCTCTTACACCTTCCCTTCCAGAAGTCCTGGGCTCTCTCTATCCTGCTGCTAATTACCACCAGAGCCAGCCCCGAAGTTGGCCTCCACAATAATTCTACTTACGTCGTGCTTGCAGCATCCCACCACCCTCCACCGGCTGCCAGGGACAGGCACACACGGGAGCAGGAGTCCTCAAGGACCTGCCACTCTGTCCTGCTGATACATCACGAAGGAGCGAGGTCCAGAGGAATGGGGCCATCCTGCAGCACAGAAGCAGGGACAGAGGCTGCACTGGGTGCAGCAAAAATCCCCCGCAAGGTTTGAGCAGCTGCTGCCCAACTTGCTAACCCAGGGTTTGGCAGCTCAAGACCTGAGCACAGAGGAAAGCCCGGTGCAGGGAGAGCAGCTGGGTGAAACAGCTGCGAGGAGGAGAGGGGCTGAGGGATGGCAGAAGCACGGTATGGGCAAATGGCAGAGCTGTATCTGATACATAGGAAAGGGGCTGCTCCTCCACCAGTGTGAGCTGGAAGTGATGGTGGGCAAGGGACTAAGCACAGGCTTGCTCTCCTGCTCAGAAATCTCTCTGTCACTGCTGGTTCCACACAGCTCTGCTGAAGTCCCAGCATGAGGGGAGAAGGCAGCAGCACCCAAGTGCAGGGGCAGGGACCAACTCACTCCACCAGCTGCTCCCGTCCCACGGAGTCACTGTCGTCCCCAGCCACATCCCTCACTGGTGACCCCCAGTCACGCCCTGCCTGGCAGGAACACGCGCTACAGACAGACGGCATCTACACTTAGAGACAAACATGACCTATGGAGAGCAGGTTGTAAATAAGGGATTTTTATTACTGAAAGAAAAAGACCCTCACCCTTGAGGGAATTTCAAAAAGTCAGCTGCTTGCCGTTGCCACCAGCTTCCCAGCCAGCCCCTGATCAGCAAAACCACCAGCACAGCCCTCCCAAGCTTGAGGACTTACGGGCCCAGACCCACCAAAGTGAAGAGCAACAGCTGGTTCTAAAGGAACAACATCCGGCCTCTCTGTGGCTCTTGGCAGCTGAAGTGGAGATTAAAGACTGTTAAATGTGCCAGTAGCAGAGATGTGGGTATGAGATCACAGACATCAGCCCCACCACCCACATGCCAAAATCTGTCCCTTGGAAATGAGGGGGGAGCATAGAGGAGGGAAAAATGCATAAACTGGAATGTTCAACAGAAAAAAAAAATCATCATTTATCTAAAAAGAATAGAAATAAACAAAATGCTTTAAAACAAAATCACAAAATATACAAATAAATCTGGTACAAAATAAATAGGAAAGATTGGAAATCTACAACAAAATTGGAATAATTATAAAATTAATTTGTATGACAATCAGTATATGAAACGTATACACTTCATTCAGGATTTCAGTTGTGCTTATTCAGGTTTATGTACACACACGGAAATACTGTAGTCAGAATACTACAACTCTGGAAACCCGAAGTCATGTACAATATGATACAATTCGCAAAGACCACATACGATGGCAAATAAGACACAGGGGAGAGCTGGCTGGAGTGGGATCAGACAGCCATGAAAACGCACTGCAAAGGGAGAGCTGCCACGCTCCAGAATGGGGGAACAGGGCTCGGGGCAGCCAGAAAGGAGAAAGGTTTGGTGTGAGACCTCTGGCTGCTGAGCACCAGCTGCTCATGGCTTCCAGGAACACACCTCAAGTATCTGGGGTTTCAGATTCACTGTGTTTGGCATCCAGGCACCTGCCCGGTGATTCAGGTGTCAAGGCTGGCTCTGCTGGAGAAAAAAACATGCCAAGAGCTCCAAGGTCCCTCAGCAGGGCCTGCCCCTGAACTCCTCGTAAGCCACCCTTGTGCTCAGGAGAATATGGATCAAACGGGACCAGAGCATTGCTGCTGGGGTCCTGGTGGGTTTCCACTCTCCAAATTCCATGTGGTCTCCGAGGAAGGCAGAGTCCCTTGAGCAGCATCTCCTACCCTCAGTGTGAGAAATGAAGACAGAATGGCTGCAGCATGGCCTGTTCCCAACTGCTGTCCCTCCTTCTCATCTCCCTGAACAGTCAGCTGAAGCCCAGCGAGAGGAGCAGGGGACCAGCTGCAGCCAATGTGAGCACAGCTGTCACGGAAGCCACGCTGCTGAATCCAAGCCAGCACAACGCAGAAGGACAGAGCGCGTACCCTGGGTGAAAACCCACCAGCCAAGCCAGCCCAGCCCAGCCCAGCCTGCTGGACCTGAGATTTTAAAGCAGGAACGACCCTAGAGCTGATCTAGGCCTGGCCAGTCTGCAACTTCTGAGAAGAGGAGCTCATCAGGAACCCCTCACCCTCCCACAGTGATCTTTGGGACATGCATTCCATATTGGCACTTCCAACTAAAGGCATCTGACACCAACTAGTTTCTCACTTGTATTTGGAAGGATTTGGTTCAACAGTGATGCCCAGAGGATAAAATCCACCTCCTATTATAAAGCTCTGATCAGCAAACAGTTGAGAAGGGATGCTAGACTGCTACACCAAGCACCGAATGCTGGGATACGCCCTTCCTCTCAAACAAATCCTGCTACCAACCAAATGCCACACTGCTTTCAGGAGGAGAAGACAACAAAGAAATCAAAGCCACCCCTCGAGCACTGGAGCCACCTGCAGCCTTTGCATGTTTCAGGCTCACAACAGCTCACAAACCTCCAGCCCAGTAGCATGAAAGGCCACTTCTGTCAAGTCCAGCCAAACCTCTGCTTCTTGAAGAGGATTAAACACCAAGCACTTCCTTAGCCAGAAATCTGCACTGGAGGAGCAAGAGCAGCCAGGGCACCATCTTCTGCAGGCTCCTAGTGACCAGCCCTGCTCAGAGGAAAACAGAGCCCAAAGGCAAAACCTGAGAGGAGAATGATATTTTTCAGCTGGAGACAGAAGACCAGCAGCTTTGAGTACCGTATTTCCAAGGTGAGGAACTGCTATAGAGTCTGACCTCAGGATAACAAGAAGAAAACATCACTTTGACTGAATTCAGTGCTACCAACCCAAGAAACAACTCCATCTGCCAACTGTACAGTGCCACTCGCTGGAGGCAGCTTTCCAGCAACCCTTTCCCATCCCTGCAGCTCAGGAAAATATGCACACACCACATGGAAAAGCTGAACTGTACTGCCTTGAACCCACAGCAACAGCACCTCCTCACCTGGATGCAGCCCTCAGACTGGCCCCAAAGGAACACAACCCAGCATGAAGCCAGGTTCCAGGACAAGAGCAAGACACCAAGCAGGATTGCTGAGGGGACTCTGCAGGAAGCCGTGGATGTCCAGGTCCCCTGTGCTGCCCACACATGGGAGTGAGGCCAGAATCACCACAGACACCACACCAACAAGGGACCTGCAGCTGATGGAGCAAGTGTAACAGCAGTGCAGGGATGAGGGCGGCTGCCCAGCCCAGCCTGTGGTGCAGAGCCTGTCCTCCCTGCTGGCCAAGTCAGGATGAAGGCCGCTCTCCCATCTGTGCCATGGTAAGATGCCCGACTGCATTAGTTAAGCTCATCATTTCACCGCTGGGCCAAACCAACCCTCAGTATCCAGGGAACAGGTACTTCTTTGGGTCTATGTAGAGCCCCAGTGTAGAGCCAGGTGGCAGGAAGGGCAGCATGTCTGGGGCTGTACCACACCACACCCAGGGTTCTGGCCTTGGGACAGGGCACAGTGTGGACACAAGGGACCCCTCAGTGCTGGGTGGGCACCTTTGGGATGAAGCCCCAAGTAACCATCAGAAGAGGTACTCTAGAGCATCCTTCCCCACCCCCAGCCCCAGTTTTCTATTGGTAATCCAGACACTGGATAACTTGACAATTGGTACACAGGTACTAGATTTAAAACCACAGATGTGTGTATTAGATATTGTATAAAATATGGTACATCTTTCATGTGGGAACGATTTCTATGGAGAGTGTAAGTCTGCACAAGTAAGATGCATGTTCCAAGGGGTCCTGGAGAACATGGCTGTGTTCTCCATCCTGTAGGATACTTACATAAGATGCTCATGAGGAGGCAGGGCTGCTCTTTGCCATCGGCACCCCCACACCCCTTGGCTGAGCTCTGTAGAGATCACAGGAAGCATCACTGCTGCCCAAGCAGCCCCTCACAGAACGCTACCTCTTTGGTTTTCTTTGAGCTGATTTGAACCAGAGCCTGACACCACCAGTGTCAAATCTCATCTTCATCTGAGCTGGGCCCTGAAGGCTGAGAAGCAGCAAAGGGTGATGTGTGTGGGCCATCGGGGCAACTCGCCCTGCTCCCCCTGAGCTTTCTCCAGGTCTGAGTGCAAAGGGCCATATCCTGAGACTCCTACTCTTGCCAGCTCCATCCACACAAAAAGGCACTTAAAGAAAAGAAGAAAAACAAACAAACAAGCAAGCCCCCAGTGGTGAGGAAAAGGGAAGTCCAGGAGAAGAGAGGAGAAACAGAAAAGCGAGCGCAATGTGAATGAGTGGCTGACCCCTCTTCCAAGAGGCCCAAGAACTGCACACCTTCAGCGGCCAGCTCCAGCTGCTCCCACACAGGTCTCAGCATCATCCCATTCCTGCTCAGTCCGGAGCAGGAGCTTACAGAGGCAAAAGGAGCCCGAGAAGGAACTATATACGACACAGGTTTGGAGCAGAAGTGGGGAGCAGGAGAAGGATCTGCCCTGTGGAGCTTTCTCTCCTGGTGCCTCTGGATGGGGGAAGCACCTTTTCCTACCATGCCGTCCTTGAGGCCCCTGCCCACCAGCCAGCCTGGACACCCTGCATTCCTCATCCCACTGTGGGACAACTCATCCAGAGCTCCTCCAGGGCAGCAGCCTTCAGCTGCATGGGGATTTCAGGGAGCGGACAAGCTGGGAACAGAACAACAAGCACTTTGTAAACTCCAGAGGGTCTGAGCTTGCGGAACAGAGCAGCTGAGGCCAGTTTGCAAAGCCCCCCACTGAGCCCCTCTCCTCTCAGAACTAACGTGCTTCGTATGATCTCCACATCACCAGAGTCAGTCTCATTTGGAGAAAGATTCTCACTGCAAAGCAAGAACATTCCTTCACTCTTTACAAAGATTTGGCAATACACAGAATTAAAAAAAATAAATCATAGTTACAACAGATTTAGGTTCATTTCGTTTAAAGGAAATTCAACCAACAGGAGTGTAAAAGATATAATTCACAGTTGTGCATTTAAGATATTAGTGTTGAAAACCTCACTTCAAAGAACTCTTGTGCAAAATTGTATTGACAGTAGAAACCATGGCTAGATGCCCTCCCAGCCTCCCCCAGCCAACAGGCCATCGTCCACCCTGCTGCCTGCACCCAGAGGCAGACGGGCGAGGGGAACAAAGGCAGCAGCAGGAGTTGACATAGGAAGATGCAGTATCCTTTCTACAAGTCAAAGCCTGGCCAAGGTCTGAGGTCAAGTCCAACGATTCCCAAAGCCACCAGCTGGTGCCCTGCGCTGCGGTGACCGGCTGTGTGTCCTCATGGCGCTGCAGCACGGCATCCGAGCGCCCTGCGAGGCAGAGGGAGCAGATCTGCTCGGGCAGGACACGCCTGCAGGGGCACGGATCGGACGCCGTGGCATCTCCACTGCAGTCAGGAGAGCCCAGCCCCGGCATCAGCAAACGCCGTCCCGAGGCTCAGAGGGATCCTGAGCTGGGCGCGGGGCTCCTCTGCTGTGATGGTTCCCACCAGGAGGGCCGGGAACCCCTTGCATTTGTTAAACAGTAAAACTGTAAATACCCTGAGAACAGGGAGACTGGATTTTTTCCCCTCCAGGGAGAGGACCATGCTTTGTTCTTCAAGCTAATTAGTAGTAGCAGCTCCTAACCCCTCTGGGTCAGGTACATATTTTCCATATGAAACACATCTATAATCAACTATTTTTATGGAAATTAAGTGAAATTACTTCACTTTCCATTATTTGATCTGTACAAATGATGAAAAACAGTCATGCAAAAAATTGCCTGCAAATTTTGGAACAGTGCAGCATGGGCAGAAGCAGGAGGTATTTGCTTTGGGATCACATGGCTTTGGTTGGAAAAATTGGCGCTATNGGGAAACAGACATTGAAACAAACCCTTACCCTGCCATAAGAAGCAGAAGTCAGATCCAGCGAGCAACCTCATCCCAGAGAGAGCTGCCTTGACTTGAGCCTTCCCTCCTTCGGCAGGTTTGACAAAACGGATACTGCATCTCAAGTTCACCACCGTGTCAAACACTTCCAACAAACTTTTACATTCACCAACACTAGATAAAAACTGGCGAGGTGAGTCCCTCGCCAAGGACAAACGCTATAGCATCTGGACATTTTGCTCTGTGAGAAAGGTGCAATATTGGCAGCTCTCTGGGAAGGCGCAGGGCTTAGGTCAGCCCGTGCTGCCACCGTGTGCTCTCAGCGGTGCGGGGCTGGTGCACATCAGAGTGAGGGTGGAATGGAGGCTAAGGATGCACTTTTAGATGGGAAAAAGTCAAAAAGCTACATGTGAGCAAGGCTTTGGAGGGCCTGTTTCCTCCTCGCTGGGCGCATAAGTTGGATACTGTGCAATTTCTATGCCCTTTGCAGGGACTTCATCCTCATGGGTGGCTCCCACCATGGTGGACAGCAAATTTAGGGCTGCTTTCTGAAGCTGGAAGAGAGAGGAGGAGGAGACTCACAGGCAAACCCAATTGGCTCTGACACCACACACTCCAATTCCTGCGGGGAGATCCTGCATTGGAATATTGCACCTTTCCAGCCACCAGTCACACAGACGGACCATGGGAACTTGCAGAGAGTTCCTTCCCCAGCCCGTGAGCAGGGGAGACGGGGCAGGCCTGCAGGCACCGAGAGCTCTGGCAGTTGCATTTGGGGCTGGGGGCTTCTTCGGGTGTCCCCAAAGAGATTATCCAGGTGTAAAGAAATAGAAATGCTACATAGCTGGGGGCCGTGGCAGGGTCTTGAAACAGAGAAACCACAAAGCCTGATTTATCAATCCAGATACTGAGGGCAATGTTCACATTTTGTTTGAGACAGCACTGGAAGGGGGGAGGACTGGGGGGGGGAAACTTTCTTTTTTTATTAATTTGAGGACTTAGACTCCATCTGTGGGAATGGGTGATGCACAACTGCCATAGGGTGCCTCTTGCTGGCACCCAGTCTGCACCCAGGTTTTTGGGGTGGAGGAATTGGTTTCTGCTGTCCAAGGGCAAGGTTTCTGCTGCCCTGCACTGGTGGCAGCTGGGTGGGAGGCTCTCTGCTCTGCTACCTTGGTAATCCCTACAACAGCTGTTGAAAGGGGCAAGAGAGAAGGAAATGCACTAAATCCACTCAAAGGAATGAATGTGGCTGCGAACAGCCTGGAAATGAACCTCTCTGAATCCCTGAAGTGCAATACACTCACGTCTGGAAAGTTTTGTCAGCTCTTGGAGAGGAGAGGATGGTTCTGGCTCCTCAGCAGTGCCCATCCTTGCACTGGTAGAGGTTTACTGTCACCTGGAGCATGTACTTTGGGTGAAATTGTAGCAGCATCTTTTGTGTTAATATTAGAGATTACAAAGGGGACAGGGACTGATGTTCTGATACTCAGCAAAGGCTGCACATCTGCTCTGGCCAAGGTAATGGTGCACAGACCACTACAGCACGGAGGTGTTTAAAGACTTGGCATCTCAGGGTGCACACATTACTTCACCATGCAATTGTCAGGAACACCAACGAAAAATCACCCAGTTACTTCACTGTGGAATATCACACCCGGCTTTCATTTCACAGGACTGCAGTTTTGCTAATTAATTCCTTCCCCCCAGAGTCATCTTCAACATACACAAAGGTTTTGGAGGTTACAAAACTGTACGTGTAACAATGCTTTTGCCTGTTTAACAAAGAAACCTTCTGAAATTTGAAACATCATTAAATACCAAAGTAACCACTCCTTCCCTGAAAATTAACTGGAAGAATGTAATAATCCTCATCTCTTGGCCCTCCAGGTGGCTGAAACCAGAGGTTCCTTGAAGCTTGCTCATCTTAGGACACAAATAACATACAAGTACCAGTTACTAACTTTTTCAACAGGGCAACAAAAAGGACCACAGAGGGATGAGAAGAGGCCTAAGGACATTGGAGCCAATTCACAAAACCACGACAGAGCCCATTTGAGGTTCATGAGGGACAGAAACAATTTAAAACTCTGCAAAATACTTTTTAAAAACATGATCTCTATTGAAAAAATAATGGAGGAGCTTTTAAACTTCTCCATATGTGTTTGAGGAGGAAAAACCCAACAAGGATCAAAAGTACAGATAAAAAATAAACATAATTCTACTTTGCAAGAAGAATTTTCATCGTTCTCAAGGGTGGCTCACCATTCCCAAATTACGTTTGGGTCTTTAGTCTCTCTTGCTCTTTGCTCCTTTCTTCCTGTTTCTTCCTCTTCTGCTCCCAGAACGGACGCAAAAGTCTTTGGTCTCAGAACACTGGATGCAGCAGTGTTGCAAGCACGCACTAACGGTGTCCACACTCGGGGAGGAGGCAGGAAGGAGCGAGGGCTGGTCCTGCTGAGGAGATGGGATGGGTGAGTTGTGGGGAGTCAGCTCCTAGATGGCTCCTTCACTGTGCATACTGTGGTTGGGCTTGTTGTGAGTCACACAGTTCTGTTCGTTCAGCAGGTTTGCTGTCTCGTCCGGCAAACCATCGTGCAGCTCCGTAAGAGTCAGTTCGATTTTAGTGTTTTCACTGTCCGAGGACTGAGGTGTTTTGTCCATCCGGGATGCCATCAGGGCATTTTGGTACTGCTGTCTTGAGATCTGCTCCAAGAACAGGGAAGAAACAAAAAAAGTCAGCCACACTTCTATGTCTCCTGTGGGACACACCGAGAAAATAAAGTTCCCTCCCTTTCCAGATGACCACACTTCAACCCCTCTTTACCTGTTTCCATAAAACATCCCTGCGCTTTGCAAGCCTAGAGCATCCCAGCTCAACACCCACAGCATGGTGACATTTCCAGGGAGGGTGGAAGAACAGTGCTGTGCAATCACCATGCTGTTCAAAGGCAGGGATTTATTCCTATGCAGAGATTTTTAAATCAGACCTCCATTTCCCTCTAACCATGCACACCTTTAGGACCAGAACCAGAGATCAGTGAAGTCTTTCTCCCAACTTCAGTGAGCTCCTGGTGAGGCTCTAAGTGTCCCTATAGAGCCAAGCCAGCTCTATAGTACAAGTATAGAGTACAAGCATTCCTGCTCTTGTCTAGGCCAGCAAACACCACAGGAGCTACAGCCTTTATACATAAGGACATTTGATTCTAGACAAGACTGGGATGCCCATAGAGATGAGCCTGAATTAGCAACCCATGAAGTTTTCCACTGGTCTCTGCAAGAGCTGTCTGCACTCAGCAGAACAACGATGACTGGCCTAGAGCACAGAGTGTCACTGCCCGCGATGCCCCAGGGACAGGGAAGTCCATTGCCCCCGTACATCTGCATGTGGTGGTGGAGGGTGGAATTCCTCCTGGAGCCACAAGCAACCAGCCCTGTGAACTCCTCCAGGCCAATCTTCTCAGCCAGGACAGGCAGCAGGATACATGTGCACTGGCAGCCCCATGAGCCCACAGAAGGGTGATCTCGGCAGGCAGGAAGGTGGAAGAGATGAAATGACTTTTAGAAAACTGTAAGTTTCAGTAGCAACACAAGAGAGCGACTGGAAATGGAAAGTCAGATAGACCAGGTCACAACTCCAAAAGCAAAATCCAAACATGCATGAGCAGGTCACTACCCTGATTTTACAAGGTATTAATTGAATGAACGACCACGTGGCACAGTGAAAACACTAATATTGAGTACTCTGACCTATGTGTAAAGCAGAGTGATGCAAGAAGAGGTGCGCAAGTCTGACTGCAGAGATATCAGGACAGTTTAGCATTCATTAGCCTCAGTATGAACACAGTGAGATTTGGAAGGACTCCACATAAACCAGCATAGTGTGAGCAGCTGCTCTGTACAGCAGATTAGCCATTGAAATCTGTAGTGAGAATCACTTGCCCAGTGATAAACATGTACTGATGTAATCCTTGAAGGATTGAACCATTGACCAGTACGGTTGCATCTTAAAGTTTTGACAGCAAGACTTTACTCTCCTTTTAAAATTTGGCTTCAGAATATGCAGTTTAGCATTCTAGTATGTCTACCCCATTCCATACTCTTAGCATTGAATTAGCTGACAGAAGTCAAGTTCACAAATCACTTGAGCTGCATACAAACAAATTGTGAACATGCACTTAATTTAAGAAAAGCATCAATGTCAACTTCTGGCCATGGGATGTCAGCTTCCCTGGACTCCCAGCCGGGCTGGAGCTGCTGCCAGCATTAGCTGTTCCTCAGCTCAGCTAGATTTCCTCTCCCAAAGGACTCGCACACATTTCAGCGTGGGATGCACCATGCTGGGGCACAGAGCTGTATTTCATGCAGCAACTCACTGGTAGTATGAGACATGAGCCTAATACATGTGAAGTTAAGATAAAGAGAAATGTCCAAGACTTCTCCAAGCAGAAGAAGGAGGGCAAGTCGGAAAGTAAGATCAAGAACCCCAAACTGAAACCAAAATCAGAAGTGAATAAAGACTTCAACCAACAGTAAATGTCTCATCCTTTAGAAAAGGACAGTGTCTGATAATGAAGAGTCTCCACTTCAGATGGCTCCAAAAGCTTCACGAGAATAGGTCTGACTAAAAGCAGAGAGGTTATTTTCTATAATATTTCCTCAAAGGACCTGAAATCCAGAAGATTATGTGACCAACCTACTTACAAGTCCGAATGAGAAGAACAGTGAAGACAAATCAGTGGACAGCAGATATTGGAAAAAAAGTAGTTTAAAGTAATTTTTAAACAGCTGCTTTCATAATGCTATTTACTCACAGAAGAATTTAGAGGCAATTCCCTTCCCCAGGCTCTCCATCCTACCAGCCAAGCCCGACTTTCCAGCAGGGTCTTTCTAGCTTTTTTCCTACCTTGACAAACTGAATGTCTGTGAGGGCTTTCACTGAGTAGTCTGGAACATACACTTGGAGGAAGGATGCGTTCAGCTGGTTGTTGCTGCTCCCTAACGTCGGGGTCACTGCGTCGATGCGATCGCTCCGGTTTAAAGAGTCTGAGTGATTCAAGCCACAGGGCCGAGGTGGAGACTTGTTTTCGGCTAAGAAACAGGCAAGAGCAAGAGATTTCTTAAATCAAGTAGAAAACTTTTAAAGTCACCAGTTTCAAAGGGACATAACAAATTGTGATGTAGCACAAATAAACTGCAAATGCTTAATCCATTCATAAGTAGACATGTGGCTAAACAACCAAATTATCCTGAAAAACAGTACATTTTCAGTCCAGAGCTGGTAACCAGCATCACTGAGTATGCCCTAAACAAAACTGTATTTGTTTATGCTGCTACAGACATGTCCTGAGAACACAGCGCTTCAGCCAATGAGCAGAAACTACCACAGAAAGGTAACTTCCCAAGGCTCCCTTACAGGAGCTCTTGATAGTCAGAACATGCTTAATACACTTTGTTTTCCTTAATCATTGTTACTTTCATCCACAGGCAGCCCCAGCTGAGCGTTACTCCCTTTTATTTTATCTGGTACCTACATAAGCCTTGTTACCTGAGCTACAGCAGGCATTTTCTGTAAGAGTAACAGAGTCTTCAGTGGACCAGAGTGCAGTCCACGTGATGAGTACTTCAACACTCTCAATGCCTGAAGGGGCAAAATAATGAAGGAGAGCAAGCCCCACATCGTACATGCCAGCCAGTGACAGGCAAAACAGTCCATGCTACAGAGAAAAATCTGTGTCCAGGAAAGGAGAGTGCTGCAGATGTCATTTTCCACCACTGGCCTTTAAGTCCCACAGGGTTTCACTCGAAGACTTCGCAGGTGTCCCCTGTGAGTGTGACTGGACACAGTCTATCAAAAGGAAATGTGCTTTCAGGACACCACAGACAATCTGCATCTGTGGCTTCCACCCCCACAGTGACCCAGAAGATAGGAGGGCAGAAATACATCCTAAGAGAGATTTCAAGCCCTCCTGCAGAAGGGCTTCTCCCTGGGTGCACACACAGTACATACTGATCAAAGAGCTATCTTTGGGACCAGGGAATTTTTGGATCTTGATGCACTTAAAAGCCATTTAGTGAGCCCAAACTCAAATTTGATGTAAGCTATGCTACTCACCACATGATCCCCATTCTCAAGCTGAAAGATCATTTTCATACAATCTTAAGATACAAAGTCTCTTTGAGCAAATGAACAATAATATCCTCACAAGCTTTTAAAATTCTTTTTTTGAAGACTTTTCAACACATAATTTTATTTCAAAAATATTTTAAAAACTGCAAAAACCTCCCTTAAATTTAACCCTACCTCTACCACTTAATCACTAGAAATATATCTCCTTGTCCAAATGACACAGCCTGTTCCACATCTCTGAATCCAGCCTTTCCTAAACCTAACACTTTAGAATGCAGGATTGCCCTGATTCTTTTTCCCCACTTAGAAACCTTCTGATGTTGTCTTTCTTGCAATTTTAAAAAGGAGAACAAAAAAATACAGGTTCTGACAACTTGACAATTTTCCCACCATTTCTGCACTATGGAATTAGTGGAGATCCCTATGGCAACACCAACTGCAGGCTTAGGGGGAAGCACTCAGAGCTTCGCAAGGTTTTCCTCTGTGCCAACTTGCCAACTTAAAAGCCACAGCAGGCTGCAATAACTGCTGCCAGGAGCCAAAACTCTACCCACACACAAGGCTTGATGCTGAAATTCCCACTGGAGAACAAGGAACTGCGAAGGCTGGATGAATTTGTCCTCTTTCCCAGCTGTATACACAAAATATGGCTGCGTGTGACAAGAACAGCATCGCGGCTGCTTGGGATAAAGGCTCCCATCTGGAACATCTTTACAGAAGTGTGACTTGTACCTGCCTTTTCTTTCCACCAGGGATCTTACAGTACATTACTAATAAAAACAAAGGATATAGAGCAACATGGCTAAGCAGTATAGGAAAAAAAAAAGGGAGAGATGAGACAAAAGGACAGAACAAAAAGGTATGATTTCTAAAAATGTGAGGGAAACAACATGATTTCTGGATCACATTCAGTTCTGGGAAGGAGAAGAGAAGATAATGGAGAGGGAAGGGTACAGAAAGACCAGATGACCAACACCAGACTGGTCCATGTTAGAGCTTCTCTGCCCAGGTTTTCCCACATTCCTCACCTTTCCATACAAGGGATAAAGAGCACAAGCCACAAGATGGACATCAATACAAGTCTATTATGAATTTGTGGTTAAACAACGGGATTATTTTCATAAGCACCCCACAAGAGGTCTGAGTTTCATCAAAACTGCTACCACATTGCCACAGTGACCAGGCTTACACTATCAGTTCCTCACAAAGGAGATTCTTCCCACTATTATTTTCCCTTGTTTATTTTTTGTAAGTTTTTTTATTTAACTGGGGGAAAAGCTATGAAAGTATGCTTGGCATTTATACTGGAAACAACCTGCATGTGCAAAGTGTACACTTATTTGTAGAACGGAAAAGGAAAAATAAAAATAAAAAAAGAAGACCTGGCAAAACAAAAGAACCAAGCCAAGAAAGATAATCAAAGCTGTCAGCTTAAAGGAGAGCCATCAGGTACTTTAATTAAAGAAAGATTAAATTTCTCCCCCTTCTTTGGTGTTCAGCAGCAGGAAACTTTACCAGGGCAGGAAAAAAATCCCCTGCAAGGCAACAACATGTAGTTTGTTCGGAATGTGCATGAAGATCATTTAGGGACCAATGAGTTCTAAAGTTAAAGAAAGAGGGTGAAAGTGTATGAAATGCATGATATGTATTAATGTTTAAGATGCTTCACTTAAATATGCATATCATTATCTTGTTTGCTTTTAGTTCTGGGGAAAGACATTTCATCTGAAAAAACTTCAAAAGGAAGACATGCTCACTGTGACCCAAACTATTTTAGGATTCTGCTCTTCCTACAGACTTTCTTGATGGGTTTCTGTTTTTCCCAACCACTCCATGCATGCAGTGTCTGCAAAGCTCAGTTCTTGACCCTTCCCAATTTACAATCTCTCAACCACATCTCAGAGCTCTTTTTGGCCCAGTTTGTTCTCTCCTTGGTCTCTGCTCTCCAAAGGGATTTCTGTGTCAGTCAACTTGGTGATACAGCAAGGAAAGGCCTTAAGCACAACAGGAACCAGAAAATCCCACAGAAGGTCCCACAATCTTCTTGCGCATTCCACTGCAAATCCATCTGCTCAGCAGATCACTGTGCTGGTCCATGGCATTGACCTCACCGAGAGAAAGCTCAAAGCTTTCCAGGAATTGAAATGGCCAGACCGTATACAAACCATAGAATTTACCCATATGAGAATATAAAATGCTTTCATTAAATAAGTTTTCCTTTTATGGCAGTTTAGCAGCAGACATTCTCCTCTGCCAAGTGCATTTTCTTCAGAATTTTAAACCTCAGCTTGGGGGAGAATACATTCTTCTAAAAAATCTCCCTTCCTAATTTTCCACCAGCATCAATATGAGAAACAAGAACAAGCATGCATTACCAAATACATTTTCTTTAATGTGTTTTTAGTTCTTCCCATTTTGATGACTCTGACCAGTTACCATAAACAAAAGTTTGGGATACCTACCTGTGAGGCACAACTCAGTGCTGGACTTCTCTCTAACAAGCAAAGGGGTCAGACAAACACAGACTGCAGCTGACTTTTTATGGCATCAGGGCAGTCACAAGAATGGTGAAAATAGAAGCATGCAGATTTACCTGGAGAACCTGCTGCTAACAACTCTGTTCTGCTGACAACAAAGGTACGAGACAGGGACAAGGGAACTAGAAGAGGGAGAGAAAAAGGATGAGATCACGACCAGAAAGGTGGCAGCTATCCACACTCAACAGGAGAAGGAGCCAGCTGACAAAATGACGAACTAAAACCAGAAGTGCAAATCAACTGTGAAAAAGCAAAGGGTTAAAACAAAAGTAAAACCAAAAACCACAATCAAATTTAGGAATAAACTAAAAAAAATGACCAAGGAATTGGAGTGAAGTGAATAATTTTCACTTGCTAATTTAAATTATTATCCAACACCGAACAGTCGATCAAGGTACATTCATGTTTTTATATAGTTCAAAAGGAGCAGTGGTGCCCACTCCAGCCTGGAAGGCAAGAATTAAAATAAGCCAGAAAACATTCAGGGGTGCTCTTCCTTATGGGAGTCAATTAATAAAAATAAAACCAAAAGATACTTCATAGTTCTTCAAGTTTCCAGTAAAATATCAAGCAAGGCTGTGATTCTCCAAGCTCATCCCTGCTGGGATGGGTATCGTACCGCTCACCGTTACTGCAAATACCTCCCCAGCTGTAGTTAAAGAAATAAGCTCCACTCTTTTCTTCCTTGTTTGTTCGTTTGTTTATTTTCTGTGGTTTTGTTTCTGGGGTTGTTTTGGTTTTTTGTTTTTTGGTTTTAGTGTTTTACTCCCCTTTGAGTGGCTTCATCTTCCAGGTGGGGAGAGCAAGCATGTGAAGTCTATTCAGGACATACAGAAGAGCAGGAGTTCTTTCATTCCACAATAACTTATACTTTCTCCGAGCTTTCCTGTCTACACAGAGCAGCAGGAACTTAATTTTATGAGCTCATCTCAACAGAAATCTCAGGATACTGCAAGACATCATAAAACAAATTCCCTAAACCTGGAGGGAAAGCCAACAAAATGAGGGGTTTGCTACTGGAAAAAAGAAAAGAACAAAGCCAACCAGTTGAAGGTAAACAAATTCAAGATTGGCTGAGATTACTTTAAAATAGTTCATATCCTTAAGTGCGACACGGTGAAATTAAAGACGGATTTAGAGGCACACAAAGAGGAGATCATTTGACCTGATAGGACTTGGGGCAACTGGCACGGTTGTGGGGAGGGTTAGGAACATTTAAAAAAAAAAAAAAGAAAAAAAACACCAAAACCCAACAACACATGAAACAAACTGGACAATGCTGGCAAAACAGAGATGCCACAGGTAATTTCCAAGTGTAAGTCTGGCAGAAGTGACCATGCCTGACCACTCCAGCTCCGTGCCTGGCCCATATTGCAAAGGCCGAGAGTATGATGCAGCTGTAGACATGTCACAATTCCTCATGAACATGGCTGCTATTATCGAGATAAAATCCAACCAGTGCTCTGCATGCTTTAAAATCTCTCAAATCTCAAAACGTATAAGCTACCAACCAAACTAAAGTACACATAATTACAGAATTAGCCTTGCCTGTAAAAGTGAGCTCACAGAGGTCCAGAGAACTGCTGCTGATTGTAAAGTCTAACAAGGTTACACTCATAACTCACAAAACCACTTCCATTCCACCACCATTTGACAGTGTACACACACACAGGTACACGCATGTAAAGGGAGCACTCCTGAATGTACAATCAAAACAAGCTGCCTCTCAAGTGGAATGTAAAACCTGCTGTGACAGGACACAATTTCAGCATGAGAAACATCTCTCCCTGGAGCTGAACAAGTGGCTTTGTGTCAGCAGAAGGCCAACACCAGCTCCAGTGCCCCAGCTCACCTAGCAGGGCTGTACATTTCCAGCTGAGGTCAAGATCTTAGTGGTGACGCTGCTGACATTAAAATACATCACCAAATGCTGAAATGCAGCATTGGAGCCAACTTTTGGTGGATTATATGACAATTCCCTGACCTGTGCCAGTGAGGTGGTGGCTCGTGTGGCTACCACTTGTGTGGTGGGAAGTGGCTCACACTCACCCTCAGACACCACCTCTTCCCCCTCGCTGATTTCTCAGGTACATTTCCACACAAGCTGACAGGAGCAATCGCTTTTCTGGCACTGCTGCTCTCCTTTCTCTCAAGACAGCTTTAGACTGGTAAAGAGAACCATCCCCGACCTAACTGGCCAGTTGCTCCGCGCACCACTAGATGTCCCTCTTCCACTAATTATTTATTCCCATTGATTGACTTCGTTACCCTGCCACGAGCAAAACTACAAAGCTTTCCACCAGTACCAACCATATCCCTCGCTAAAGTCAACACTCACATCCTCTGGGCGCTGGCAAGCCACCGCCAACCGCTGGGTTCTGGAGTCAGTGCCAGCGTTGCCACTGGCCACTGCCCCCAGGGACACTGTGCCAGGCAGGTGGCCGTGCTGGCAAGGAGGTACCGATCCCATCAGCCCCACAGACATTGCTGGGCAAGACTGTGCAGGAGTGCAGACTGTTCCAGAAGCAGAAGATAAGAGGACATACCTGGTGATGCTGTGAGGGCCATCACCCCATAGTAGGAAAAAGCACCAGCTTCAAACTTCATCCCCTCTTTCCCAGCCTCCACTTCCACTTTCCCCTGTTAAGGAAAAGGAGAGAAAGCTGCAATTAAAAGGGACCATGGGTCTTGAGGCACAAGATCAGACTTGAGCCCTGAAAGATAGTTTTGCCTGACATCCCTAAGCAGTGTCATGGTCCCTGCAGTTTGTAACAGTGCCTGAACAGGGACAGACCCTGAAGGGCAAAAGGCATTTGTGCCAGAGCTACCCTGGTCTTTGATGCCTTGTGGCTAGCATAACTCTCTGCAGCGGAGCAGGATCAGGATCACCACACAGGTTTGAGTCGGTACTATTGCCCTGCTCCAAGTGCTGCCAGGCTGTTTCCCTTTACTGCAGAGTGAAGAAATACTCTCCCAGTAGCACAAGCTTAAATGCAGCACAATCATCTCAGATCCTGATGCACCTAGACATTTTGGGGCACCGCTCACACTCACACAGAATTCCCTCTAAGACAAACACAGGAAGGGAGATGGGAGATAATGTGTGAGGCGGCTGGCTACCTACACCGATGAGATTCCCACAGAAACAAAGCCCTTATTCCTGAAGGAGCAGCCTTGGGGCTACTTCGGTCTTCTTGATTTCTAGCAGTTTTACAGATTCCAGCACCCTTAAGATCCTGCTCTTTTGCAGAGTCTTGCCTACAAAGGACCCTCAAGTGCTTCCCAAGCCGTACAAAACTACACTACCATGCAAGCACACCTGTTTCTGATGTGGGCTCAACCAAATGTATAACATTACGTCCTACACAGGACTCCAGAACAGAACCCACCATATCAAACATAGCTGTAAAACATCCCAGTCACTCTGGTATACAAGTAGCCGAAAATAATTGTCTTCTTAGTGGGGCCTGGTTTTCATGTCCATCCATCCTTACTGCACTGAGACTCACAGCACACCACTGCAGACAGAAGAGATCTCATGCAGCTTTCAGGCTGAACTACACAGAATTTGGAATTTCAGACAAACAACATAATTACCTGCAATGCCTTCCCTCTGGCTAGGCTGGGGAGACAGTGCCCATCCCAGATGCACTAAGAAGACTGAACATCAGCTGAACACAATTGGGTGAAAATGAGGCCAAAAGGTAGAATTTATTTCTAAATGTTTATTTCATTTAGTCCCATTTAAAACAAATAATCATGCCTCTAAATTTAAAGTACTGGACAACGGCAGAAAAAGGTGACAATGAACTCAACCTGCATGAGCCCTGATACCAAGTCAGTTTATCTAATTGTCCCAGATGAGAAAAACCACAAAATCTGCCTAGCAGGAAGAGTGTGCCCAGCTCACAAATCCACTTTTCTGCTATCACAAGCAACAGCTTCATATAAATCTCTTTTAAAACCAATTTCACTCTGCGACACAAAAGTAGCTTATTTCTTCATGATAAGCCTTCCAGAAGGTACAGTTTTGTCACCCTGGCAAAGACTGGTTATAAACAAGAAGAATATACATTTAATTGTTTACTGGCATGCATTTACTGTGAAGGCATTTTTGGTCCCTCAGTGTGAGAGAATAAGTCCAAGTCTATTTAAATAACAAAAGCAGAGTATTTATCCCCTCTTGATCCTGGCAGAATTAACCTTGTTACCATTTTTATAGTATGTATTTACTGCAACACTCACTTTTCCAAATGCATTATAGACCTGGCATGTTGTGTTTGCTAAATATTTATTGATTGCAAAATAGCTCAGAAAGAACTGATTGTTCTTTTGTATCCCCATGTCCTTCATTTACATCTTTGCAGCATTACATCAGGAGGATTATCTTGCCTCTGGAATATGTCAGATTGGAACAATTCAGGTTATAAGAAAGAGCCATTAGAGAGCTACCAGTGGCTCCTCAAACTCTTGAAAAAAAAAAGATTCTTTTTTAACATCAGAATTCTGTTGAATCCACAACATAATATCCCAGTGCTCTCATAGCTGTTTATCACTGACAGTGTTTAAACCCACGCCCCCTCACCCCCCCTTTTCTATTTTAAAGGCCGTGTTAAAATTTCAAGCCCTGAGTTAAAACTTCAGCTACAATGCCTGTGCTTTTACAACCAAAACTGATTTTCAGTTGTTTAGGACAGAAACAGAAGAACCTTCCCAGCAAAATCTCTCTGACAGGACTATTCCCGTTTAAATGGTGCTAGATAGAAACTAAATTTCTGTGTAAAGCTTTACCTAAGCCATTCAACCATTCCTGACTGGTAACAAAACCTGGGAGATGCCAGCACTGGAAGCAATCCTGTACAGAACACACAGAAAACAGTCCTCCCACAACACCCAGGGCACCAATCTAAAAGCCACACAAGTGCAGGGGTCTCAAGGGAGATCAGGGATCACAAGAGCAGGATAATGGCTTGGATGGCAGGGCTCCCAAGGTCTGCAGTCTGCAGGGGTTGTAGCAGCAGGTGACATCAGTTCAGTAGATGGCACAAGGCCCCCACTGAAACCTGTGCTTGTCACAGCACCTCAGGTACAGACTTCAAAACCACGCAGAAAAATGTCACTTCTCTAGGCCATCAAACTCCCCATTCCTCCTTTTGTAAAAGGAAAAGGCACAGCAGAGGAAGTGTGCTGGCCAAATTCCTATGATATGGCATTTTCTGCACCCCTATTTTCCAAGCAACGCCAATGGGGATTCCTTTGCACTGCCTATCCTTGGGACAGCGAAAGCATAAGTAACTTCTGGCAGATGACTAAAGAGAGGAAGCGCTTTCTATCCTTCACAACTGGTTTAACTGAGGGTGAAAGCAGCTGAGTGAGCTCTTCAAGGTTGGCAAGGTCATAAAAGAGGCAGAAGCAGTTCTCAGGAGCCATAGTTCCCCTCCCATGTTTGAAAGAAAACAAACTTCAACAACTGGAACAGGTACAGAGTGGGATATATCAGGAGATACAGGGTTTTGTACATATCCACACAATCACATGTCTGACCTGTAAAATGAGAACAAAGTAGTCGACGGGCTTGTTTCGCTGGTAGAGGTAGTGTTCTGGGGCTTTCTTGTTCTTCTCATCGTATTTCAGCTCCTGGATGACGTTGGGATGTTTTAGCAGCCTGAGAAGGATCTTCTCTGACATCTGGGATGGACCAAATGCTTCTACTTCTATAACACAAGATACAACTTGGCATTACACCTCATATGCCTGGCAAGAAGTTAGCAATACTCGTTAATAAGCATTTGCCTATAAAAGACACACAGATGCAGAGAGATCCATTATGGAATTGCAGGTTTCCTGTCTTTTGAGACTGTTAGATTTGTAAAGGGGGGGAAAAAAACACAGTAACACCCCAACTTCCATTACTGAAGTATTTTTCAAAACAACCAAAAATCATGTCTTCATCCGCAATGGAAAAGAAAAAGACAGTCTTGCCCTCTTGAGAGTTCTGAGTCACAGAGTTGTATAAATGGAGGAGCTTTACAGCTGGGGAATAGAGAACCTTTGAATTTGTTTTTTCCTTCCCTAAAAACTACTAAAGTCACTGCATTTATTGCACTTAAATAAAATAAAATAAATAAATTAATGACTGCTTAGGGCCTAGAAAGTTGTTCTAGAGAGATGCTCTACACAAATCAGACACAACTGGGGCTGCCATGGTTCATATGGAAAGAGTTACTCAAAGTGAGAGAACCTACAGGTCAGTTCAAACCAAGTTGAATTAATGCCTGACACACAGAACATAATCCCTATCCACTCGATCTTCAGTGTTTCCAACAGGAGCTGTTTGAAGCAGAAAAGCTCATCCTTGTGTAGGAGAGGTAAGCCAGGGACGACGAGAATTACACATGAAAATTGATAAGCTTTCCCAACACCTCATTTCAGAACAGGACCATTAACAACCCATCATCTGCTAAAGATACTATTCTCAATTTAGAACAGAGAAATCAGAACCGTAGCTTTCGTCTTTTTTAGCAGTGGCTTCACCGACAGACCTGTATTTAAGCTACACAATCCTTTCATCCACAAAACAAGTAGAGAAGCAGCACTGTAAGACTATTTCTGTTGAGCAGGTGTTTATGGAACTCCATCAAGTCTTGTACACTACATGAACAACGCCTTGCTTGCTGTTAAATCCACATCTTCCTGTTGAACTGATTCCTTTCACCAAGGACACGCTCATGTGCATATGAGCCGTAGGAGTCCGAGCCTTCTAAGGAATTACTGCCCCTCAGCTGAGATGTGATAACCAAACATGTACATGTTTCTTTCAAGTCACAGAGGCAAAATAAAGCATGGAGACAGACTAGGAGCATCTAGGCAGGCAGTTACTGCATCTTAGAGGAGGGGAAGTACTAACTTCCAAGTGGAGCTGGCAAACTTCAGACAAAACAACTTTATAATTTTCCAACCATGAATATATGTTGAACACGGCAGTGAAAGATGCCCGTCTGAAAGGCCTGCATGTGGGAAGTCTTTATATGTCAAAGAGAGACAGCACAAGCAATAGGAAGGTATTTTTCCACAAGCTCTCCTGTTTAAAGGCCTCATCTCTGAGGTGAAAGGACCAACTTAACGACGAAAGGCAATATCGGCCGCAAGAAACCATTCAAGGCCCTGGTCTCTCTGCCAGACTGCCCACCCAAGGGCTAAAACATCAAGGTGTTCTGGGATGGAGACAACTGTCCTCTGAAACCTGAAGTCATCAACGGAGGTCACATAAGCCACACAGAAGTCCATTTTAAAGAGTACTGTTCAGCCACCTGTGCAGTGTGCATTAAATGTGTCGGGAGAGTTTTTCACTTGGAGTCAAAAAGTCTCATGGAACAGGTTTAGACCTTCCTGCAAAAAGTCCGGCATCTCTTTCTGCAGAAGGCGCCAGAGTGCAATTACAGCCAGCTGGCCAGTGGTATCGAGTCCTCTTTGGTTTGTTCCCTGAGCTCTTCCTAATGGGGTGTACTTGCTAGTCGTTAATCTGACGGACTCTAGACATGCAGTGCGGCACTTGGCATTCATCCTTACCTTTCAGACCAATTTAAAGTTACTGGTCCACCCCTGGTATATGTCTCAGAGGGTTCATGCCGACACTGAACACAGGAGAGGAGAGAATTTAAAAAGAAAAACACAACAGTGGCATTATTTGTCACCCCACAATCCAGCCTCCCTTCCCGCCTGTACTGTCCCACCCACCTCACCGGCCTTTGCTGACAAACTGCCTCCGAGGCTCTGGCACGATCACAGAAAGAGATAACCCGCACTTGCCTGTTGCCAGGAACCGGTGCATTGCCAGGAGGAGCTGCGGTGATATTTTAACCTTCATCTCGCTGTCTGTCTGCTTGAAGGCAGAGAAGTCCTGCTTCCTGTCCCGATGAGCTACTTTCTTTTTCGTCTTGTTATCAGCTGGGGAAGGGAGGGTGGGAGAAGAAAGGAAGGAAGTGATTTCTGTTAGAACGGGGTCCAACATGAACCGTGCTGGCCGGAGTCAGCCAGGATGGCCACGCGGAGCACAGGGTGCAGGCAGACCCCTCTGCAAAGCCCAGCTCATCAGCACGCGGCCCAAACCACAACCAACCAAGAGCTGTGTGGCCATGGGCCCCTGTCCTGCACAGCCAGGCACCCCAGCCTCTGTCACTTCTCTGTCACCTTGGTCAGGGGAAAGTCTCTGCTTGCCAACACCTGACTGCAGAGCAGCTCTGCATGTCACTTCAGGTGCGGAGAAGTCCTGCTCAGTGTTACTAAACATCAAAAGGTGTTGTTTTGCAAGCATAGCTGTGGTAACTGTTTGCTGCGGCAAAATCTGCATGACTTTGGATGAATCATTCCCAATGCCTGGTATATGCAGTTTCTTTTGTCCTATCCAAACTTCGGCAAAAGCTGGCAAGGTGTACAGCCTGGAGGTGGGAATCTCTGGCCACTTTATAGGCACTGAAGCCAGAATAAAGTACAGAATAGCCTCAGAAATTCAGATATGGGTATTTGCCTGCTAGTGATCCTGGACTCCTGTCCCCTATTCAGCTAAAAACCTGCCACTTGGTTCATCTGAGTCTTAAAACAGGCTCTGTGGTGAGGAATCCCCATTTGTGAAAGACAACACGAAAGAGACACAAACAACCCAGGAATTACCATCCACCCGCTGAGCTGATCTCCCAAAACGTTTAGGAAACCAGGTAAGTGGATGCACGGCCTGGTTTTGGGTAGCGGGGGGGGCCACAAAGATGGCTCCTGTGAGGAAGCTGCTGGAAGCTTCCCACCATGTCTGGCAGAGCCAATGGCCAATGGCTCTGAAGAGGGACATGCTGCTGGCCAAAACTGGGCCAATAAGAGAGGTTGGTAATGCCTCTGTGATGGCATATTTAAGAAGAAAATCAAAACAAAGTCAAAAGATTTTGGATTCTAGTCAGAGAAGAGGAGGAGGTGAGAACATGTGAGGGAAACAACATGGTGACACCAAGTCAGTGGAGAAGGAGGGGGAGGAGGTGCTCCAGGTGCCGGAGCTGAGGTTGCTCTGCAGGCCATGGTGAAGACCATGGTGAAGCAGGTTGTCCTCCTGCAGCCCGTGGGTCCACGGGGGATGCAGAGATCCACCCACAGCCCGCAGGAGAGGTGCCCGTGCCAGAGCGGGTGGATGCCTGGAGGGGGCTGTGATCCAGTGGAAGACTCAGTGGAGAGAGAGGGCCCTGCTTCCAGGCTGGAGCAGCCTGTCCTTGCAGGACTGTACCCCGTGGGAAGAGAGAGCCCAGCGCAGCAGTTTTGGGAGGGCTGTGTGCCCGTGGGAGGGGCTCACGCTGCAGCAGGTGCGGTTTGGCTGCTGCTCCTGGCAGTGGAGCCACCCCGGGAAGTTCATGGAGAACTGTCTCCCGTGAGAGGGACCCCACGGCCTCACAGGGAAGGACTCTTCTCCCAGAGCAGTGGAAGGAAATCTCGGTGATGAACTGACCAAACCCCCCTGCCCTGTCTCCCTGGGCTGTCGGTGGGAAGGAGGGAGGGGCTGGGGGGGGTGGGGAAGTGTTCTAAGGGTTTATTTTACTTCTCATTATCCTCCTCTGATTCTGTTAGTGATAAATTCATTTCACAACTTAAGTTGAGCCTGTTTCGTTCCTGAAGTGTTTTCTCCTGGTCCTTATCTCACTCATGAAATGTTCGTTAATTTTTTTTCCTTTTCCCTCCTCTGCCCAGCTGTGGCAGGGGAGGGTAAGAGAGGCAGCGTCAAACCACGACAGTGGACAGCTACGAGCATGTTGGGGTATGATATACATCAGTTCCAAGAAGAAGAGGTCTCTGCTCAGATGGCAGGATGCTGCTCCTCTCTGGTGACACTGTGTGTAGGGTGGCAGTGGCTATAAGCAGCAGAATGTTGTCAGACAGCTCTGAGCTCCACAGAATGCAGGAAACCCAAGAGTTGAGGCAATTCCTGTGAGCCCCTCAGAGATGAGACACGGCTCAGGTTCTAGGGCCTTTGGGGGGGAAGATCCTAACAATACTGCAGCTACTCATCTCTCAGGCCCTTAGTCAATTGGTGTAAAATGACTGGACTTCTGAAGGACCACAGGCAGCTCTGGCACATCGATTCATGGCAGAGCATTTGGGCAAGCACACAAAGAGGTGTAGGTGAAGCTGACACTGTGAAACTGCACACACCCCCAGGTGCTTGTTCAGATTTTGGGTTATAAATGCAAAGACAATTAAAGTGATGTGCTGTAGCAAGGAAGCCACTGAGATGTGGAGCCCTTTACAAGTCCAAATACATGCTACAGACTACTTAAGGCTCAGAGTGGCTGAGTTTGAGGCTTGGAAATGCACAACACTGGTAATTTACAGGCTTCTAGATATTCCCAAGTCACCCAGTCTTTTAGACATGAGTACGTCTAGATCCTCAGCTTCCCAGGAACATGCCTCCACTACAGGACTATCACAGACTCAACAGCAATACTGTACTGACAGTAATTTACCTACTCAAGATATCTCAAGCATATTCTGTGAGCAATGCAAATCAGAAAGTTTGAGATATTTGTTCCCAGGCACACGGAGAAGAACAGTGATGACCCACGCCCTTTTTCTTCTTTGAAACCAGAAGCCTCTTACCCTAGTAGTACTTTACCCAAGACTTGGACTACATCAGGGACTGCAGTTTCTTTCCAAAAGCAGGAATAGAAACCACTGAAGGGAGTGGCTAAAGACTAAAAACAATCCCTGCCTTAGGAATACAGTTCGAGACAGACCTTATCTGTACTGGCAGTTAAAGGAAAGATGGATACCAAAGCAATGGAAAATTAATAGGAGAAAAATCCCCTAGAAGCTCTCACTACCTACCTCTTGTAACAGAAAAGAAGAATAGAAACTGCTTTTCCTGAAAAGCTCAGAGAATGTTATTTTTAAAGTGCTGTATCTGAGGTGTTTTCGGACAAGGAGCTCCATCACTGCTCTCTTCAGGGAAGAAAAAATCACAAGTGTAAGTGTTGGCCCTGGGACAGGGAAACATCTCTATGCTTTTCCTTTGACAGAGCGGTAACACTGCAGGCTTCACACTGCACTTCTGGTACCTGAAAACAAGACCAGCATCACACAACGAGAAGATGTGTCATATCTTTCTGTCCCTATCAGTCATCAAGGTAAGAGACCCAGGCTCTTACTCAAATGATGGGCAATTTCAACTCCTCCTATTTTATTCCTTGGCAGCTTATCCAGAAATCTTCCCTCAAGAAAAACGTTACATGGTTATAGCAGAGCCACATGGCTTAAAGCCATTATCTTGGCTTATTTTTGCAAGGGATGGTCTTAAATTGTTCTTTGCTATCCAAACAACTGTTGAGCTTCTTGTAAGACACAAGAACCAAGGACTGGATTGTGACTGATGTAACTGAATCTGAACTAGGCATTTCCTGTCTGTCCTTTCTCTGGTAAGTGAGATGGAGACATGGGCACTGAAGTTATCTTGGCCTGCTAAAGTGATCTCTGCATACAGAGTGCTGGGACGCTGTTTGGTTCTGCAACATGAACAATGGGATGCATGAGGGATACTCTCACTACAACTTCCGGTGAGATATCAACCAATATTGCAAACATCTTCAGTAGGTTCTGGGAATATTTAGACTTCTCCTTCAAATCAAAGGCAACAAGCCTGACCATGAGCTCTGGGCTGAGGCAGAACACTCAAGAGGATGAGCGGTCAAATCACAATTAAGGTTGTGATGTCTCTCGTGATAATCCTGAACTTAGATGCCTGATGCATAACATGATGAATTATTGAATGAATTTCCTTGAAGGAGCCAGCTTGGACTGGAGAGAGCTACAGAACAGGCAGTTCAAACCTCAGACCACCCATTAAGTTGGAGGGGCAGGCAGGCTGACAGGCACTGCAAGTGGACCCAGGCAATTGCTGGGGAAAGTCCTTGCTCTCCTCCTCCATGCTTTTTGTCTTTAGGACAGAGGAGACATCTGCAGTGAGCTCCAGACAAAACAAAGAGATGACGAAACTCATCTTCAAGTAGAAAGAGCTAAATAAGACAGGCCACCGGTCAAACCTGCCCAAAAGGATGAACAAGCGGTCTGTGCAGTCTGACACAGAACATATAGCTTTCTCTCTTGGGCCTCTGAGACTGAGGAATGCTCTCCCACCATGGCTAGAGCCACAGCAGCACAGGACAGATTTCTGTAGTGTACCAACCATGAAAAAACGCTCCAACTTTCCAGTAATAAGAGCCAAACACAGCGGCAGCTCTTCATCATGACAATGGCTGAAATGTGTCATGTGTCACGACAGAAACATGTTCTCTCAACCTCTTCAGCATCCCCAATACAAAGTCTCATTCTCAGAAGCACTCAGTCTACCCAGATGTTGATGGGTCAGACATATTTAATAATTTTTCTTGCTCCCATCTTTTCCTTGCTCCCAACATCTCTGCAAGCCAGAGCAGAATAGAGCCATATGAAGAAATACCACACATTTATTTGGCACCCTCCAGAAATTCAGCTGCAGAGTTCAGCAGTGAGAGCAGCTTTCAGCAAAAACTGTACATATACTATTGCTTCCACCTTAACATAGTTCAAATGGTTTTTCATGGAAACAACAGAAAGGCACAGCTCCAACGCTAAGGTCAGCCATTTCATCGAATTTCAAGTTTCCATCAAAGTAAAACAAAACATTTTTTAAACTTCAGAACAAAGTGTAACACTGCTGCCAGAATTTTTCAAAAGGTCTTTTTTTAAGTAAACACCTAGTACAGAGCAAATCAGTCCAAGAGTTTCAAGCTGACTTGTTCTGAGCTGAGCAAGCCAGACTGGTCTATTAATGAACAGAATCAGAGGTGGGGTACTAACAGTGACACTCTGATATCAACACCAAAAATAACCTGCCTTGACATATCACGGACAATAAAGTACCTTCAGTAAACCCATGTTCTCATGCATGTTCTCATCATCAAGCCAGTTGGAGGTTGGCTGCCCAACTCCAAAACCTCTCACACTTCCTGTGATCCTCACAGCTTCTCGGGATTTCTGCCCTCTCCCTTACTGCTACAGTTTCCTTCAGTCTAAACAGATCTCCAGTGCTTCATAAAGAAATTAGAAGTTCTCCTTCGTGGTACTTATCAGGAGTCACCCCCTAAAATTTCTTGAATTCTCCAAGAATAGTAGCAAGTTTCCTTCCTGTTCTGAACCAGAAAATTTCAATAGTAAAAAACTATCCCAGGAAGGAGAGTTTCAAGTGAACTCAAAGTTCGCCAGCTCGATTTTGTTAATATAGGAAGCCTTCAGGTAGTGAAATTAAAATTAAATTCTCATTTCCTTGCCCTCTAACATCCTATTAATGGGCAAGGCTTTTTTTTTTGTCCTGAAGAAGAACACAACATGATCTATGTGTTTTCTTTTAACAAACAAGGGGGGGAAAATAACTGAAAGTATATGCAGTGTCTTCACTCATAGACGCATGTAAATATCTCAAAGGTAGACAAAGATAGGATCTTTTTGGAGTATAAAAGGAAGTTTGAATTCAGCCTGCAAAAGCGTTATGTTGTAACTGATTAGCACAACAATTCATTTGTGAGGGTATGAAAAGAAATCAACACTAACTGGACTTCCGTGATTTACATAGTAATTAGACTGTTCAGCACATGGTGAAACACAACTGTGATTTACATGAACATTTGGGTACATAAATACTGGTAAAATACTGACCAGGTAGAGAAAGCATTTCAGGCAAAAACAAGTAAGTCTGTCCCACAGGATAAAGTGCTCATTGGGCATTTGGCTTGAAGGGAGGATAGAAGGTGCTTGTGTTGGCCTGAAAAAGATGCTGTAGAAACATTCCGATCCCTTCCATGAGGAAGGAGAAAGAAAGCAAAGGACAGCTGAACAGTGTTAAAGATACTTTAAATTATTATTTCTACTATAATAGAATCTGGAGACATCCTTGTGCTGCACACAAACACATAGTGAAAAATAGCATCTGCCAGCAAGTGATCAAACCACAGATAAGACAGATGAAGAATGACTGAAAGGAAGTCCTGTATGCACAAGCAGGATTGTGCAGATGAGGGGAGAAGCAGATACTTTACATAACTGGCCTAACTGGCCGAGCTTTTATCTGGGAAAGAAAAGGGTCTAGATCTCTCAAGTCCCCAGGTAATGGCTGACCTGCAGCATCATCTCCCTCAACATACATTAACATGAAGAAAGAAGGAGCTGTACTGAGTGATAAAAAGAGAAGGCATTTAGGACAGGCTGGTTTTCAGCTCCGAGGAAGGCTTTCCATTCTCAAGGTTTCTCAATGAGTGACAGATATTCTAAAGAGACTCCATTCCTCTTCCTTGAGGCATGGTATTTGCCTGCCTCTTGCTGAAGCATGGTAGTACATGGATTACAGGCCCTTGAGGCAGAGGGACAATAGGGCAAGATGTGGGAGATCATGAGCACTGTAACAGAAAGGTTTAACAAGCCACAGTGGTGAACAGCTGGTAGGAGAGAGCAGATTGCTGCAGATGTAAATCTTCCTGGCTAAAGGGTCAAATAAAGAAACTTGTCCTGCTTCTGAATTAATACAGCATAAAGGAGTGAGGTTCCCATGCTGCAAAAACAAAAATTACTTCGACCATTTAAGGGATCTACAGGTCATTTTGTTAAGGAAACTCCCTCAACAATTTGACTACTGAAACTTTAAAGCAGCAACGCAGCAGCTCTCAAAACACAGCTATAAATACAATTGCTGCTGGATGGAGTCTTTCTTCTCATCTATAAACAAATTGCAAATAATTCTACTCACTGTATAGATCTGTTTCATCCAGAATTTCAGACTTGATGATCTCTTCAATCACATCTTCTAAAGTGACAATTCCCAGGACTTCATAAAAAGGATCCCCTTCTCCTTCATTGTTTACTCTTTGCACTATAGCCAGGTGAGACTTGCCTGCAAGGAGACAAATCAGCAATTTAGACATTTTAGAAATTCCTGAATGATCAGAAATTATAGCAGAACTAGAGACACACAGGTATAAATAAAAAGACAAAAAGGTTGGTGTCAGGCTTCATGAAAAAAGGGGCAAAGTTTAAGAGATGCTTAAAATCATAATCTGATTTCTGAGATACACATTCCTGCATCACATAAATACACCTAATGCACTAAAAGAGAACTAAAGAGATCAGTGTTTTTGTTCTAATGTCTTTCCCAGCAGAATTGTCACCCGGGCATCGAATTCATTATATTATCTTGTTGTTCTGCTTCTTGTCTCATGCATTGGCAGAGGAAGGACAGGCTGGAACCCTCCTTTGAAGTGAGATCCCATGGATGTTTTCCTCAAGCCTGGAAAAAACCAGCAACAATGACCAACCACAGAAGCACAGGAACAGGGTAGAGCGGGGGAGAAGTCAGGCCCATCCATCAGCTCTTCTTTTTCCCCTCCCTTCCTCAAAAATAATTTATTTATATATTCTCCATATGGGGGGATGACACCTTATTTAGGAATTAATTAATTAAAATATTCAAAGCAACTGTTTGATCAACAAAAAGAAATGCTAAGATGAGATTCAGCAGTAGTGCTAAAGATCTCAGCTGTGCATCATTCACAGTGAATTCCTAAATTTTTTTTTGCCATAGGAATAATGATGGTAATAATATCACCATCATGACCCTTCAAACTGGCCTTGATACCTTTGGTTGCCAGTTTCTGCAGCTGCCATTGAAAGCCAGTCCTTTGTAAAGCTGCATAAATAATAACATTCATTCAAAGGGTCCATCAAATGCAAGTGTATTTTGCAGTACAAATACACAGACACCAAGATGCTTTCTGAACCAGGAACAGTGTCTCACACTCTTCTTTGCTGGTCTCAAAAATGATACTTATCCCTAACCATGGAAGACAACCAAAATAGTTCAACTTTGCTCAGACCCCTTTATAGGCAATAATGTCTGCCTGTTTTAGGATTCAGATTATTAGACTAAGAAGCATTCAAACTATTCCAGCCCAGACTTACTCATGCTTAAAGAATGAAAATATCCCGAACAAATTAGACGAGGGAGGAAAACTTATCAACTACTGATATAAACATTGCATCAGGTCAAGTCAATTCACTTTGGTAAGTTTTTCACATCTGCTTTCCCAGGGACCCAACATAAGCAGTTAAAAACAAATTCTTGGTGAATGCTGTCTGTCGAAAGTTAAATTCTTTTGCTATTCCCAGCTTGTGATCATTTAAAAGGAATTTTCCAAAGCAGGGTCTAATATTAGACTCAAAATGAAGTTTCCATTCCACTTAGGCGATATTCTCACCAAAGTAACTACTGCATAATCTGATTGTCTTGGAGCTACTCGTTTAGATGCAGATGGACATACTTTAAATACCAACTACACAGCACTGCTGAGTCTTATCTTGAGGAGACCTTATTCTACAGTGAATTAATAGAAAGATGATTTGTGATTTTTAAAGTATCAACATTCATATTGTACTGAAAGTCTTTCACTGTGCCAGGTTTTAGGGGTTTTATTTCTCTGCATTCCTTGCAAGACTTCCAGCTCTTTCTACCGCTCAATAAACAGCATTAAAGTGACTTCATAAAAGCATGAAAAATTTAAGTACTACTATTACTGCCATTCCCTTGTAATATATTACTCCAATTATATCCTTTCAACAGAACAACGTTCACTAAGAACTGCAGCACAAAAAAAAAAAAAATTACACAGACAAAACAAATATTCTGATTTATTTCCCAGTGCCTGCTCAGATATTAGTGTATTTGCTTTTAAGTCAAAAAACACGGGTCCTTCAAGAATGATTTCTATCACAGACCAGAGCAGCTCATTATCACATGCTTATTCAGCTGCTAATTCCTCAGGATATCTGTTCTCACTTATTAGTAAGTGGTAAGATCTGTTCAAGTGGGTTAAATTAAAAAAACAAACCAAACCAGCCAAACAAAACCACCAAAAGACAATGCTATCAACTCTGTGTTTCAGCTTTGATCAAAATCATCAAATTCCAGCCTTTTCCTCCACTTCTGCACTGCCTATGATAATGCTGAACTAGGTGATGAAATTTTGAAAAGAACTGTCTTTCTAACAATGGAGTCCTGAACACATCTACAAGCAACGTTAGAGATTTATGAAAATGGGACTGGGGAAGGACCTGAGGGGCTGGAATACAACAGGAAGTTGTGCACAAGTTTCATCCCCAACACCAGCTGCATGCGCTTTCCACCACAGCGGTCCCCACCAAGAATTCAGGATCACTAAAATATGTTATGTTCTCCCCATTTGAGCAGCTACAGGACTCCGATCTGAGCAGCAGCACCTAATGTGAGGTGAGCGACCAAAATCTGTGCCAGCTGCTGGTCTCTTAAGCAAAGTGAGCTGATGAAACAGGAGTTGCAGAGAGGTATCAAGCATTTTGCACTTTCTACAATGAAAAAGAAGGCTAGAAACACTTTTCTCTGGCCCTGCCATAATCTTCGATTTTTAGGGCTTTCTGCTAATCACCCAAAATATCAAGACCATTGAAACTTGTCATCATCACTGGATTTTGGTGGGTAGCATCGATATCCAGTTCTACCTTCATTACTACAACTACGTGTTACAGAGAATTTATCTGCTGAGAAGAGAAATTATCCACACACATGGTGACACTAACCTTTCTTCCCTCCTGACTGTCAACCTTTCCTGTTCCAGACTTTCATCAACTCAACACTTTGCTGTGGTCAGATGAATGTAAGGCAATCTAATAAGCTGCCCCTAAAAGGCTGCCTTTTGCTCCCAAGTTTTCTCCTTCCTTTCCACTGGCTCCAATGCTCATGAAGTTATTTGATGAGACAGACCAGATCCGAAAATTTCATTTCCTGGGTCTTTGCAAGATAATTTTGTCCCAGATCCAATAATTTGCAAGAAATCACCAGACAGTGGAACACACATCAGAGGTGGTGACGGAGATGTTATGAAGATGCATTCCCAGACTGGCTGCCCTCTCACCACAGAAGACTGCAAAATACCCTGCACGTATGGAAGTAATCAAGACATAAGAGGCTAAAGGAAAAGCTAGGAGTGCAAAGACCTTTTAATACATAGTAAAAGAGCACAACACAGCATGTGCTCCACTGTAAAAGTGGCCTGTAAATAAAATAATTACTCCTCTGAGTGTTTGAAATAGAAATTGGCTACAGCTTTATTCAAAGACTTTGGCATTTGTCATACTATTTTATTCAACTGAAAAAGAGCGGTTTCAGCTTGTATTTTCCACTGCTAAAGACATACAATACATATCCAGTAAGGAACTGAATAAAGTAAACATCCAGCAGGTAAGAAAACCTGGACTGCATATAATATCCCTAGGGCCTTGAGAGCAGAACACGAGTTAAACAGAACAGGTGTATGGGAAGTTCTGTACTTCATCGATTTTCTGGCCACAGTCTCTAACCACACTTCGTAGATGACATTAATGCTTCTTTAATCATTTGTTTTAAGTGTTGATACAACGAGATTTAGCAATTGGGCAGCTCAGCAAAACTGACAAGTCTGACAATAAAAGCAGAAATGTGATGTGTGACCCACAACTCCTCCGTGGGCACAGGCAGGCAGCGTTTTCTTTCTGCCTCAGCTTCCCCCCTGTACAGCACCAGTCAGTGACACCACCAAGGGCCTGTGTGGAGCTGATACCTGTACACAGCCTGAGGCACCAGTTGAGACAAATGTTCATCTCTCAGTTACATTCACAGGCAACTAAAGCATCAAGCAGTTTTGGTAAACAGAAATTTAGTCTCATCCTATTGCTTAAAACCCTGCCACTCAACTTAGATTTTGCTCTGTACAACTTCTGATTAATTTATTAAGCTAATTAAGAAACATGAAGATGCTTAGTTAAATCCACATGAGTAAGAGAATCTAGAATGAGCTCCTGGGAGTCCATGTGATTTACTGACCACACAGAGCAGAACTGGAAGAAATGCCTGAAGTACTCATTCTCTTACAGTACCATGACAATTTCTTGAAAAATCTATCATGGCAGAAAATTCTTCCTCTGATCCTGAGGCATTTATACATCTAGAGCAAGGACCTCAAGAATATTGCCATGCAGTTCCAAAGAAGAGATGAAAATAGCTGACCAAGATCTGCTCTGGTCAGTCACAGATCTTGACTCCACGAAGCGTTTTGCCATTTGGGTGGAGCTGTACCCTCCCCACTGTCACATGCCACTTCCCCACAGACAGACAGGCAGAAGAAACGGGATGACAGGAACATTATGGAGTTCAATAAACACAAATGCAAAGTCATGAACCTGGTACAAAATATCCCCATGTGCTGGCACTGGGGACTGACTGGCTGGGTGCACACACTACAGGAGTCAGCAGTGTGTCCCTGCAGCAATGAAAAGGAACTGTGTGCTGACAGCACATGTGCAGCTGGCAGGTCAAGGGAACAGATTATTCCCCTCTGTTTGGCACCTGTGAAACCACACCCGCAGCACTGGCATTCAGTTTGGGGTTCTCCAGTACAAGAAAGACATTAAGAAACTGAAAGCTTCAGTGGGCAGATCCTAAGATGGGCTAGGGCTGGAGTCGATGATGCACAAGGAAAAGCAGAGGGCACTGCATTGGTTGAGTCTCGCTAAGAAAAGGCTAAAAGAAAGGACTTAAAAGTCTTTCTGTACCTCATTTCTGTACTTTTTGTAGGCCAAAGAGAATACAAAACTAGAGTCTTCTGAGCTAGATACTGATGGCACAAGAGACAGTAAATATAAGTTTCAAACATGGAGACTCTCTTTAAATAATGAGAACTTGTTCATCATAACAGTGGTCAAACACTGGAACAGGGACCCAGAGGGGCGGTGAAATTTCCAACTTGGGAGGTATTCAAACCTCAGTGACCTGAGCCAACTTCAAAGGTGGCCCGCTCCAAAGAGAGGATTGGACCAGATGGCCTTCAGAAGTCCCTTCCTAAATTATCCTGTGATTTTAAGAGACTTTGAAGGGAGGTCTGACTGAAATCCCAGGCCAAACTTCATTTCTGAATTTTCATCCCTGAATTTCTAAAAAAATTGCAAAACTTTCAGTGCATGAGGATATATAAAGACAGCAAGTTTTACTGATCTGGAATGCCACAGTCTGGCCTTGTGACCAATATAATAACAAAATGATACTAACTAGCCATACTACGCTGCAGAAAATTACAATATTGCTGCCATAGCTTCAGAGCAAACCCAGGTTCTCAGGAATGAGTGATTCAACAGCAAAGGTTTAACTCAGAGGCTCTGAGCAGTGAGCCACAACCTGTACGTGATGTGTATAAGCTTACACTATGAGAAAGCAACTAGAAATGCCTCTATTTCTGCCAAAGGAGGTTTATGAACTCAGTAACTGGGAAGATTTGTAGGTGTTATTCTCCCCTGCAAGCAGCAGATCTTACTAAAGGCCCCTGGTTTCCTTTTAAAAAAGAAAAAAAAGAAAATAAAAAGAAAAAGAAAAATCAGCGTTAAATCAAAGCTATGGTAGACACTTATAAAACAGAAGATTCCTGTTAAGTCAATTTGTGGTAAAACAAGAATCAGGCTAGTCCATTTTTGTTAAAACCAGTAATCTTAGTCTGTTTGCTGTTGGTTAGTGCCCTGGAACATTAAGCCATAGCCTGTTTAATATGCCTTCAGTGACAAGGAGAAAAATCCCAGGCGGAATTCAGCTGCCCTTGAATTTGCTAACTACCAATGCCTCTGAAATATCTGTTTAATCTTACAGGACTGTTTTTGTTTTGACTGATTTGTACAAAGGTAAACACTGGTCTGTCAGTGAGATTCACAGGTTCAACAACACATTATTCAAAACAATCAATTTTAAAATGAGTTGCATTTCTCCTTAAAAATTACTCCCTCTGGAATAGCCCTGGCTTGCAAGCAATTATGCCATAGTAAAAAATGTTTTCCTAAATTTTTTTTCTGCACCACAGTTCAAGGACATAACATCTCCCTTCTATTAGCAGAAATTTGCATTCATGCTGTTTGCTTTTTCACTTTGATTATTTACAATGGGGCAATCAGACTGCTACTTTCTCCAAACACACACACACACAAACTGGTGCATGCTGTCATCGAGTCCGTAACACAACACCATTCACAGAATCAAGAGAAACCCAAAACTTCTGCAAAAACATAATCTAGGTTTAGACTAAGCTTTTTAGATCCTGCTCCTTTACAATTTTTAATATATATTTCGGAAGGGAACCTGATAAATAGCATTCATTTAATATAGCCACATGAAAATCATCCAGACCCTCAAAGGAAATGAGTGAAAGTATCATCACAACTACTGGGAATACAGTGATTCTCCTTTAAACCAGAGAGCTCAGTCTCGTACAAACATTAACTAGAAACCACAGCAGCCTTCGCAGGAAAATAAAAAGTAGCACTTTAAATAGACTCTTTGTGTTAAAGCCCATTTAGTGGGAGGACACCAAAAAAAGCAAAAATCAGGGAGAGTTTCAGAATGACTTCCTGACAGTGAATTGTATTTGTAAGGAATACTTTCCCAAGGGAAACGACAGAAGCTCAGTTACTTGCAACTTTGAAAACTCGATTGGACAAAGGACTCAATAATTCTCCAGTGCCCCGTGGCAGATGGAAGAGAAGCGATGAGCTAACATTTTCCATCTCCACCAGCCTATCAGTTGGTGTAGGCGCTCCAACTCAACTGCTGCTGCCTTCCTTCAATCCCTTCTGGTAGGACCTTGGTGAGACACACACTGACAAACTTAATTTGCTTTGTTGCTGCTTCTAAACGTGAGAGCACAGCTCTAGAAAGCTGCAGCTTTACCTGCAACTGAAACAAACCCAGCAAACAACTCAGATCACAAGCTGGGAAGTCTCCATAGGTACACGAGTAAAAGAAATTAGCTGGGAACCAGAAATAATTTGAGTGTAAGGAAAAAAGGTAATTTCAACTCAGAGCTCTGCTATCCAAGTGGAAATCTTAGGGAAGAATCAGACGTGAGAATATTTAGGGAAAACTACTACCAGGTGGAGGCAGGCATCAAGAATGAAAATGAAGAGTGGAGAGAAAAAGTATCAGAAACTCCTTGAACATTACCAATGACTCCCTTTCCAGGAACAGCATGGCAATGCTTCCCAGTCAGGCAGTGCTTTGCAGTAGGGAATTAGTGCTGAATGTGGCTGGGGTTAACAATAACCAGGGTCCATGAGGGTGTAAAATGCACACCACTAGCTGGGCTGCTCTCAGTGTTGGCCAGAGCTCTGACTTCAGCCTAGTAAATGAACAAACACAAGCTGCTTCCCAGAACTGGAAGTTTCTGTCTTAGAGACATATCCAGTGGATCTGAAGTAGGAGAGGAAGAGAAGGAAAACCTAACACTTGAAAAAGAAACCTCTCCCAAAACCAAAGTGTTTTGGACACCTGTCTGAGGCTCTAGCCTGAGTACAAAGTTGTGACACCAGGACACTGGTGGCTTGAGATGAGAAACAGGGTGGAAGTTTAAAAACAAAATTAAGGAACCACTTCACAACTGCAGCAAACTAAAGTTGAGAGAAGAAGTGGCAACAAGAGGAGAAAATACTGAATCTGGAGAGAGACCTAGGGCTATTTGGACTGACACAGAACAAAAAAGTTCAGATAAAATTTAAGGCAAGTAAACAGAATACTGAAGTCATTCTTGGTCATGGTTCAAGTCTTCCACACTGGATTCAAAAGATACTGAAGTGTGACTTTTACTGATGTGACTACCCCTGTGCCCCCACTTCCCAAGGCAAGTAATGACCTTTTGGAAAGAAGTGTAAGAAATGCATCTCCTTACTGACTTGCACCTCCACAGCATGATCAACAAAGAATTTTTTTTAGTGTTCAAGGACCCTAAAAAGGAGCCATACTAATTTTATTACTTCCCTGTTTGTTCAAGATTGTCCCATTGATTTTGGCACTCCTTCAGGGATGAAGAGCAGGCACCGGCCGGCAGAAGTGCCGCCAGCAGAGGGAGTGCAAAACCTTGGGTTTTCTGAGCTCCACGCTCCAGGTCCTCCCCAGACCTCAGTCCAGCAGATGGAGAGAAGAGGCCCTGGATTCTGGCATCGGTGGGGCCTGGCTGCTGGCCAGATGCTGAATCCTTTGAGAGATGTGTCCTTCAGCCTGGGGTCCACAGCAATGACCTCTGTCTTCCATGGCCTGTTCAGCATCTCCTCCTGCAGTTTTGCATTGCTGCTATGAGTTGTCCCACCCCAACTTCTTCTGCCTTCCCTCCTCTAGGGGGGACAATTTCTCGAGCCCTTTATAAGGGCTCAGGACAGCAACTGTCACCTCCTTAGTCTCCTCCAGTCCAACAGGCTGCTACCACAAACCAACAGTTAATCCACTAAATGAAAACAAGAACATCAAGAGATGTACCTTTATAAGCAACAAAAATAGAAGTCAATCCAAAACAACAATGAAGTCGGATGACTTTGATGTTCAGGTAACCAAAACACAACACCAACAGAAACAGCAGCCTTGTTCTGTGTCACTGCAGCCAAAAATCCTACTGATCTAATCTGTCCTCTAATCCTGCCTCCCTCAATTCCTAGAACAGACTGAGTTTAATTCAGGGAGCTTCTAGATTTTGGCATCTACACCACAGGATTTTAAATCCGACAAAGGTAAAGTACTAGAAGGCACAACAGAAATATGTTTGGACGTTAGGAGGAGGTTAGCTGAGGCCAGCACGCTTACATAAGAACCTAAACCGTGCTGAGAGCAAAGAGCATGAGCTGAAAAGGAAGAGCAGCATCTTGGGACTGTGGGTCATGAAAGGAAATGGGGGGCTGGATATACTATCTTTTTTTTATTTATTATCATCATCAGCTCCTATAGTTTACTTTTAGCTCACTATTTAGGACATAAATTTAAAAGGGTTCTTGTGTTACTAGCATCTTGGATCATTAATATTCTATTTTAATGACTTGTTTTACTTCAGGCCATTTATATCACATGCAGTTTGCAATTCCAGCAGCTCCAAGCCCAGCCTGGTCGATGGCGCCATCAGATTTTTCAAGCTCAGTGCAAGGCTTTCAAATTTATACTGTGGCCAGGGGAAGATTAAGGAAAAGCTACCCCGTTAACTTTCTAAATTGGTGACACCACCTTCATCCAGCAGGGTCTGTACAAGCCCAGGAGCACTTACGTGTGTGCAATGCCACAGCGCCCGAAGCTGTGGGATAAACACACCCCTAAACACAACCAGTGCCAGTGACCTTGACTGTGCACGAGCGCAGGGTCGGGGCCACGTGAGCTCTGACACTGCACGTTTGTTTCTCCAGAACGCAACACGGGCACAGGGATTCACGCACTGCCATTGCAGAGCAACTCCCGAGCCGTGCGGCAGAACACCAAGGACACTGCAGCAATCTCAAGGCACAAGAAGCACAGCCACCTTCTCCCACCGGCTTTTAGTTTGCATCAGGTCCCACGAGGGGTAGCGCTGCAGGAGGAGCTGCCACAGAACTGTGCTTCACACTGTCAGCAAATTCAAGGGGAAGAGGGAATATCCTCAGGCTGGAAAGTGACTCTTTTAAAAACTAAAGGCATGGCACACCTAAATGTAGAAAAGTGCCAAGACACACCCAAAGTTACAGAACCGAGAACTTAACAGGAGCAACCAATTTAAACTTTCTTAGGTCACATTTTCACTTTGCTTTGGTGCAATTTCAGCTAATGACACAGATCACAGCTGGATCCCAGATCCATGCATCTTCATTGAGAACACGTACAGAGCAATGTAGAGAGTTATGGATATGAGGGGGGGAAAGTCATTTTAACCACCCAAAGACATACTGGAACTGTCTTACACAAAAGCAGAAGGACAGAAGAGCACCTGTGATTTCAGAACTGGGCATCACAGACATCTAAATGTCTGCAAACTGCAGGGTTTTTGCAAAATATTAACACAATAATACCTAGAGAGGGGGGGAAATCCCTAATTTTGTATTTTGCTAAGGATTTAAGTAGATCTTGTGTTACTTTTAAAGCCTATCATGCAAAGAAGCCAAAAGAATTGGTTCAAATGCTGACTTGTCATCCCCAGGAAAAAGAAAGATTACAGAAAACTGCCTTGCTTGAAAGAACAATTCTGATGGTATATTTGAATGCATTCTTATTCTCTCCCAAAAACAAACGTAAATTGACTGGCTTTGTTCCTAGGAGTTATCAGTTACTCATAAATATAAGATTTTCAAGTGAATTAGTAATACATCACCTTTTCAACCAAACGAGGCAAGATTATTTTTCTGAAAAATGGCACTACTGGGTCATGTTTTAGAAATGGGAACTTCAAAGATCAATCTCTGTGGCAATTATGTTATTAATACATTTAATTACTGACTTGATACAAAAACTTCTTAAAGTTTCCATTTGTGAACAACCATTTAATTAGAGTTTTTTTGGGCCACCCTGCACAGCCCTCTGGTAGGCTGAGTTTGTCCAGAGCTCTTGAAGGAGGAAGGAAACGTCTCAGATAAGACAGCAAAGCCTTGCTCCAGCAGCAACAGCCACTGGAGAGAACTGGAGATAAGGTGAAGTGAGAGCCTTGCCCATGAGCGAGAAGACACCGGAGATAAATGAAGAGGAGAAAAAGGAGTCTTACGAGATTGAATTTGTGAACTTGCCACTTGCTAGTTTTGCTGTGACGAAGAGTTCCATTACTCCAGAAGACTAAATCAGGATTGCTCAACAGTTTTCCAACTGCTGGGTATTGATGACAGGGGATGACATGTGACTCACACCTACATTACAATATTACTCAAATTCTCCCTGTCAAATATTTACACAAAGTGAAGAGCTGTAATATTTTAGTGACATAATAGGAATTCTGTGAGAATGGTATTTCTTTCATGATGCTTAGCTCAGGGAAGATGTAGTAGAGACAGCCCTGTTTTCTTTATCATTCTGCACAAGTCTTTATCATTATTTTATCCCCATCCAAAATTAATCTGAATGTATTTGCTCACAAATAACCTAAATACCAGCTTTAACATCCCTGACTTCTGAGACTGTTTATTTTGACAATTTTACCCCAGAACAAGCTTTGTGGCATAGCTTCTCATAGGGAATGGGGCTATTGATCTAAGCAGAACACTTTTTCATTCAGTCTCCTCTGGCAAGGGACAGATCTCTATTGTCTTTTTAAGACTGTTCACCTTTGTTTGTAAATGTGTGTGTTAGAGCATCTCTATGATTTTGTCTAAGCCTAATACTTAGAACTATCTAAGCACTTACACTCTTATACTAACACCATGTAATAGCATTGCATCCAGGTATCTCAGGACAGCAAGCGCACACGAGTGTCTGTGTGAATCATCTGGTACACACAGCTCTGATCCACTCACATGATGTATTCAACAACTCCTGCAATTCTCACAAGAGTTACAGTGAAGCATAACTCCACTAGCTATGAGGCAACCTCAATTACAATGGTTGAACTCACTGGCACAGGGCAGTTTAGCTTCCCTTGCGAGGGCAGAGGGTGAATTAAAACTCAAGCAATCCATACAGCTTTGCCCACAAAATTGTGTCTACACTAAGAATGCAATACCAGCATCCCCACATCCCTAAAACATTCAGACCATGGAAATAGCCTCAGAGAAACAGTGTCCTATTGCTGTGACTTCTGCCTTGCATTTGTTTATTTTTAGCTAGGATTAGGCTGAATTCTTCTACATCCCAATAAACAATAAAGTAAAACAGCTCAAACTTCTGCTAGAAGAGACATGGACAACTAGGTCACGCAACATACAATACACATGTTTCACTGTTATATTCCGTGACTGCTTGCAAATCCAAACATTCCCAGTATGCCACGGCAGCACAAACCCCAACCAGAGAACCAGTCTACTAGGCTCTGAGGACTTGCAATTAAATCCGTAGTATAAACAGCAGTATTTATCTAGCATACAATAGCAGAACGGATGTCTGTCGCTGTATGTGGTTCACAGGAGAATATCCACAGACTGGGGCACGAGAGTTTGGAAAACTAAAGATTCCCAGCTGGACCCTTTCTTGGGGTCTGCAACTCTTCAGTTTCTTCCTGCATCTTCTTTTTGTTCAAGAAAGGTCCCTCCACAAATGCAGCTACAGCCACACGATGCTGCCTGCACAGAACAGGTCAGGGCTGAGCTCTCATCTCTACCTCAGAGGGAGCAATAGGAAAAATCTCCTCTCTTACCCACAAACCATATTTTCATGAAACTTACAGAAACATGGTATTTTTGACTTTTCTAAATCAATGACTTTCAAAGCTGTGGAGGACTAAGGCAGGTAAGGAAACAGTAACAAACTGATTAAAAATAAACTACACAAAATCCCAACCAAACCAAATAAAAACAACCAGACAAAAAAACCTCCATTAATCCCCCCAAGCAGCCTCCTTCACAGGAGTAGCAGTGCAGACCCTATGCCAGCCCCCAAATGACAGAAGATAACAGACTTCAAAATATTGCTATAATTTCCACTTGCAGCAAGAGGTTGCCATTCCTTCCTAACAGTAAAGAACAAAATCCAAACAAATTTGCTAGAAAGCCATGAATAAAAAGTTATTATATAAACCCTCACTTCATACCATGCACAGTTAAGTTGAAACACCGTGTATTTCCAAGTAGAGCTCAAATACACATTTAGTCTAAATAATATGGACTATGTATGATCTAGTGCTCGGCATCTCAACGTACAGCAGGTTCATTTGTGAAGGTCCCTGTCCTTCCAGGAGCCGGGAGTCCGGCCACAGTCACTGCATCACTGTCCTTACAAGGGTTAGACAAACAGACCAGTGAGCCCTGGCAAAAGGAAATGGAATTGGAGTTCACAGAGGGGCTATCGCTTGGCTATTTCTGTAATGCCTGCATCTAAAAAAAGATCCAGTTCACACAAGTAGCTATTTTACCTTACTGTCCCACAAGATCTAAATGCATTTTTTCCGATTACACTTTCCCACCATAAAATACACAACAAAATGTGACACATATTTTTAAATATTCCTATGAAAGGATTTTGCTTATATATAGAAACATGAGTATATATGGAAACATACAAAACTCTGTGTTTATATATAGATGTCTCCTCACTGTATAACTAATATTAGTTCATGGAACTGAAGTCACACACAACAACAACAACAAAAAGAATTTAAGTTCCAGGGAGCTTTGCCACAAAGTACACAAAGCAGAAAAAAACCTCTTGGATTTATGATAATCTCTGTATGAAATGCTGAATGGTAAATTCCCTTGAGAACTTCTGACACAAGAAATACACAACAAAATAAACAAATGAGGAGACAAGTCCAAGAGGCTCTCACTGAAGAGACATCTAGTTCACTCTTTTCCCTTTTTTTTTTCCCCTCCTGCATTCCAATAAAATCTGTCATGAACCACAAGAGAGGCGCAAAGAGATCTTCCTGAGGTCCTCTTCTAAAGCCCATCTCCTGGGGAACAAAAGACCATCAGATAAAGCATTTCAAATGACTGCCACAAGTGCTGCCCTTCTGAAAGTGCTCCACACTGTAATGCCCCATCTGTATGAAAAAAATGTACTTTGATAGTTACATGAAGGTGACAAAAGTTCTTCAAGACTTATTGACACGAGTCTGAAAGGTTTGACTTTTAATCTCTAATTATTCCTCCATGGTCTGGTGTCCCAAACACCACATTTCTTGCATTTAACCAGAAGATGAATGTAAAACTGACTAATCTGTTTCAGTGTTTAAGCTGAGGGAAACAAAACAAGCAGAAAATATGAGAGAAATTTTCTAAAGAGATAAATCTAAATACTTTTTCCATGCCCCCAGGGGAATTAGTAAAATGGATCAAGAATACCCCAACTCTCAAACCCATCTCATTACATCTGCTCAAGCACTATCCTATCCACTCAGAGCACTATTACTACAGTACTTAGAACTGTCACAGGAGCCTGTTTAAAATAGCCCAAACCCCCTGCCTGAATGCCTTCCCTGATGAGTATAAAATCCTGGTTTTCGTGAGAAGGAGAGTTTTCAGCAATAGAGGCCACACACTTTTGTAGAAGTTCCACAACAGTTACCATCAATAAAAAGAACACTTGTATGGCCTGAGCAATTAGCAGATCAAGGCTTTTTCTAAATTAAACTAATGTAAAGGACTATCCATGGAGATTAGTGGAGGGACTCAGGCAATAGCTGTGTGTAACAGGAGTAGCAGATGGCTTTCCAGAAATTACAATCTTTCTTTAAATTTTTAAAGGCTGGTGGCATCTCACCTGCTTATTTCCATGGCAACTGGATTCCCTTCTTACCAAGAAGCTGTTGATGCTAAGTTGTCTCCTCTCCTCCCCTGTAACTCCTGTTGCATCAAATAATTGTAAAAGCCAATGGGACGGGGGATGAATAAACTCAATTGTGCAACTGAAGCAGTAAAATGTCACAGGTCCCACTTCACAGCATTATCACCTTCTCCATGGCTGGAAATTATCAACTATATAATAGGGTCAGCTATTCAGGGCACAAGGCAAAGGTACCACTCTCTAAAACCTAGAGCAAGACTAAATCAGTGTGCTGACCATGGAACAAGAATAGTTCTAGATCCTGGGACCAAGAACTGCACATCTACCCAGCTTCACAGGAACGCCAAGTTCTTTTACAACCACAAGTGATCAGGAGCTCAGATCTATTATTCATTGAGATGATGACATGTCTGGCAGAACAACAGCTCTTGGCAGGACAGTAAAATATTTATGCAGTGTAACAACTCAAAGAAAATGACTAGCCAAATTGACTGCAACAATGGTCTTCAACCTTTTTCAATTTATGGACTGCTAAAAATGCTCAGTGGGAATGCAGAACCCTGTAAAATACTGAGCTAAAATATGGACAAAAGGCTTATTGTTTTTAAGATACCTTTTATTGAGACATCTGAAAAAGTCCTTGGACGCAAGCTAAAAAAAAAAAATAAATTCACCACACTGCATAATTTTCTGGAAAATATTAAGCAATCTTCCTTACAGTATGCAATAACCAAGATATAAAAGCCTGAAATCAAATTATTACAGGTTTCTGCACAATAAAGATATTCTTCCTAGCGACTTTAGCTCGAGGTTACATGACAAACATGGAGACCAACCACTACACAGAGCGGCCAAATGACGGAACTCAACAGCAGAAGAGCTGCAGGCCAGAGAGAGCACCGAGTGTTGGTCACCAAACAGAGAGCCCCGGGCAGGAAGGGAGAGCAAACACAACCCTGAGAGCGACACTGAGTGCTGGATCCCACACGGGTGTATTTCTAAGGAAAGCTGAAGCTGAAATTAGGGACTGGCGACAGTGGTTTTGTTAAAGGCAGCATTTAGAGAATTATCAACAGAAACAATATATCACAGAGGGGGAAGAGAAGGAAAGGGAGGAACTCTGAGGATTTCAAATTAGATTCGTGTTATTTCCACTGTGGGAGAATTTGAATCAGTGCTCAAACCACCATCTCTGCCCCAGCACATTAGAGTACCTAGCAATTTTTGCCTGCTCCTGTACAGTAATCCACATGGGAGCCATGGCAATGCAAGAAGGAGAGAGGCCAGCATTCCCCAGCCTCACTGGGGGCAAGGGAGCAGTCGGTGGAAGGAGCAGGATGATGATGGCAGGGACAGCACGACTGTTTCAAGCACTGATGTGTTTCATCACATGTACCGTTCCAGTAGATATAAATATCAGCAAGTTGGCCTGGTGGTGAGGCCATTGCGAAATGGCTGCTTCCTGCCGGAATCATAAGAGATGATATCTGAGGGAAGGCTTTGCAGATAATGCTAGGAAACGTTTTATGAGCAAAAGGAGCAGTGTGTAAGAGCTTGTGGCAGAAAGCACAGATGAGGTTGATGCTGCTCTAGATGTGCAGGGGTGAGACATTTAAAATGGTACAAGAACAAATGGGAAGCTCTTGGCCACCCTGCATCTCAGGTGCAATGACAAGAAGCCCTTGGTTCCCACTCTCCGTCATGCGCCTTCAATTCCTCACTGCAGCCATCACACTCTACCTTTACACTCCCCACTTTAACACCTTACCATGAAACACCCTTTCAAACACCCAGACTGAAAACAGTTCCTTCTGCCCTTGCGATGGGTCTGAGCCAACCTCTAATGGCAGAGCAGAGAGAATGAGGTCCAGATCTTTAACCTAGAACAACCATTGATCTGCAAGCAAATACTATAGCAATTTCTTCATCGAATACAGGAGATGTGTTCCAAATACCAGGGCTAGTAAAACTTGATTTGCAGAGGAGGTCTGAGAAAAGACTGTGGTGCTCTTGGAAACAGGTTCAAAAATGGCAAAGGGAAACATATCAAGAAAGTAACTTGAGAGAGATTTCACTGATCTCACAGAAAAAAAAACATCTTAGAGCAGCCTACTGTTCTAAAAGGAGATAGGGAATATTTTCAGTGTTCAAAGGATTATTAAATGGTGACTGGAATGAAAACATGCAAACCTACGGTAGCAAGAAGAGCATGAATACAAGTGAAATTATCAGATGTGCTAACAGTGCTATGTGAGTTACTGGGGAAGATGAGCATAGAAAGTACCAAGATGGAAGTTAAGCTAGGACAAGAAGGTACAACTGCTGTAGGAGTTACTTGCTGAAGCAAATAAGATACATCAAAACAAGAGGGGGAGGGTTGTACACAGAAATCCCCTGGTCATATGAGTGAGCTGACCATGGGGTTATACCAAACTGTTCATGAGAAAGTCTCCTGGACCATGTGAACAATGAAAGCAGCCCTTTTTCCATCCATTTCTCCCAGAGTATTTAAAGATTTGAATTTTCCCATCTCATTTTTGGTTCATCTCTCTCTTCCTATAAATAGAGAAGCAGCAGTGCATCCATCTCTTCTTCATCTTTTTTGGTGGCCTAGCATTGCACAGATGCTGGAATGTTTTTCTAGTAAATGATAAGCGATGGGAAACAAGTCGAAGACAAAGGATAAGAGACCTTGAGCTCAGACAAGTAGGAGAGATGGGAGCCTTCTACTCTTTCCCAAGAGGCAGGTATCTTTTCTCTGGACCAAAAGGTTTTGTTTTGGAAACAAACGTATCTATTTCTGTCACTTCCTTTAGACATTTAGTCTTCATGGGTCTGATAGTAAGTCTGACTACAGTGTCTGAGAATGACAATCTGGCCCCCAAAAGAAAGCATTTCTAATCTAATATGAAACCCAAAGGAAACACACCCCTGCTGCTAGGCACACGTCTCAGTGGACTAACGCTGTGATCTGTGCTGTGCTCCCAGAGCCTCTACTTTAATCCCAAGCCCAATAATCGAGTTAGCGCTTTGTAAGGAGAACTAAAGCCCCTGGGGTTTCTGCTGAGCGGTCGGACGGTGGAGAGGCTGAGCTGGACATCAGCAGGTGGTCAGCTGCCATGGAAAAACAAGTGTGGTGTGGGCAGCCAGACAGCTGAGCAAGGATCTACAGGAACGCCTGTAGCTCTACCCTGACCCATAGGAGGTCAAACACACCACTGGATGTTCCCAAGAAAAACAAAAACATGAACAGAAGAGGAAGGGCAAGCCACAGTGAAGGAAGAAAACGCCAAGATCAGGCAGTTTGGGCTTGGAAGTTGCTTCCTAAGTCAATAAGCCCAGTTGGAGAGGCTTTAGAACCACACAAAGGCAGCACAGGTATCTCAAGCTGCAGCCCCGCTGTGCCACAACAGCAATGAACAGAATGCGCCATCCATGCTAACACAGCAATGTCTCTGATAGATGGGCAAGGAGCTGGGCAGTGGCAGCAGGGAAAGCTAATGAGTTCCAGAAGATCACAGCCTTCCATCCCTGCTTAAAAATAGCAACTGTGGTCAGGGGGTTGAGACAGAGAGAGTCCAACCACAGTATTTGGATGCAGATTTTTGAAACCACAGAGTTAATTGATGGTTGGTCATTCAGAAGTCCTGGGATGGCTTAAGAATCAACAGTGCGCTGCAAGATGTTGTTGAAGTTAGGCTCTGGTCTCCCATCTGAGAGATGTAACAATATCCCTGAAAAAGGCAGCCCTGACCAACACCCTTCCTAGGCTTACCAGCTGAAGACTCTGGGGAAACAAGCAAATTGGCCACTAGCAGCAGAGTCCTGCAGAGCGTGGCTGCAAGAGAGGCAAGAGAGAACAGCTTTCAAAGTAGGCAAGAGTGGGCAGGTTCTTTGGAGCTGGCAAGGCCACTGACTCTGGGATAGCCTAATCCACTAACAGGTAAATCCCCTCCACAAAACATTCCTTCCTGCCTGAAAAGACTTATTTGGCAACCAAAGCCCCCTGCTTTAGAGTAAGAGCTGGGGAGGAATGTGATCTGTGGCTCCTGATGGGAGAAGGCCCTGGCACACAGAGTACCAGACTGAAAGCTGCCCAAGCCTCAATACTTGGGGCTCTCCAGTCAACTGTCCCTGCTCCAAAAGCAAGATCATTGCTTAGCAGGCAGGACACTGGGCACTGAAATTTGGTGCTTGTTGTGATCTTTAGATACATGGACTAGATGACCTTTAAAGGTCTGTTCCAAGCCAAACCATTCTGCAATAAGGGACTATTTCTCAGAAGAGTTGGATCTGCAGGAAGAAGGGATTGTGTATTGGGGTTTTGAAAAACATCATCCCAAGTATAAGGGTTTAGCCTGCTAGTTCTGAGGAGGACAACACAGAAGGGAACTCAGTGGCCTAAAATGAAAGACAAGTCTTCTGCTTTGGATTCTGCTTCAACATATTCCTAGACATTGCTCGTACATGGAGTCATGGCCCATTCTAGCATTTTCAGGCAAAGAGGGAGAGAGAATTACAAACATGTCACTGACAGCTGGCCAGCCCTGGGATTTTCCCAGCTCATCAATCCCTCTGTTCAGCTTTTGCTAACCTAGTGTAAGTCCTGTGTAACAGCACCAGGTTAGCAAACCAAACGAATCCAACTTCACTGACTGAGATTACTGAGGAAGAGGCACAGATACTCTCTCCTCTATATTAGAGTAGCCAAAATTTGGCACATACACTAAACCCAGACAAACCAGAAAACGTTAGAAAATCCCACCTGGGAAGGCAATTTTTATCAGACAGTTTACCCAAAATTATGCAGGAAGATGCTTTTTGTTTTTTAAATTTTCCAACATTTCTCTTTGCAACTCTCTAGGCAGAGAAGGTTTTGAATGCAGGACTATGATACACTGCACTGCAGCCACACCGATGTCCTTGAATGGAGATGTCTCACTCCCTGCCCAGACACAGATTCACAGGGGTAAAGAGACAGCATGCGTGGCATGTGCCCTGCAGGACTGCACATTCACCACCCCAGCTTGTACCAGTGTGGGCATGAACTCAAAGGCAGGAGTGCACAGATGCTTCTTGCAAGAAGAGTTGGCCAGTCACGGTGGTTTAGTTTACATGGAGTGATGGAACAGCCCCTTACCAATGCAAATGTGTGGTAAAAAAAGTCACTGGACCTGCTGTGGCTTCTCAAGTGTGCAGAGATAAGCTTTCTTATCAGGCCTAGGTCAGTATAAGATTCAACTGTTTTCCTAAAAGAACTTTCACTCACTCAGTCTCACACCTTATTTGTTAATAGACACAAAACATTTTTTCCCACCTCAACAAATGACATATCTCAAAGTGTTGGAAAAAAAGCAAAACAAAAGAAGTTTCGGGTTCAGCATCATCTGGGAAAAAAAGATCACCATTTTGATTTACCACTAGAATAGGTAGGGAAAAGTACTGGGGTGGCCAGGGTGGGACAGACACAACACCACATGAAAAAGGAATTTAATATTTAAATCATAAAAATATGAGGAGGATCCAAGGGTAGAAGTACACATACAAATACAACCAACCATCAATATTTCAAATCGATTACTTTTCTTTACACACACCAGAATGGAATGCTATTTTTTCATTACCGTTCCTTCAAAGAAGGACATGTGGTAAACTTGCACTTAACCATTACCAAGAATTTTCTGTATTATATTAGTATCTGGGAGCACCAGACATGTATCAGGTGGCTATCAATTGCTCTGTTGCATGCAGGAAGATGCAAGTCCTTTCTCTAACAAGCTGAAAGATCAACTAGGACATTTTAAGGACTCTCTGGCTTATGAGTACCTGCAGCTGCCAGAAGTAACTTAGAGCAAGACCTTCTGACAGAACACCCACACTACTGAGACTGAACCCCTTGGAAATATAGTTCAAACCACCACCACTGATTCTGGCTTAGTTTTTCTGGTAAATTTTCAGGGAGAAACAATCTCCAGTTGGGGCTGTAAGAACACTCAAAAGTTGATGAGAAATTTATCATGGCTCACTTGTCTCTAACAGGATTGCAGATACAGCCCCTGACTTTTTCCTCCATGTTTTTAGGAATTTGAGCTGCATATGAATTTCCTCTTCTTATAATCCCTCACTGGAAATGATCAGAACTGTTTGTCACAAGCCTGTCACATGGGGGGGAAAAACCAAGACACAGACAAGGTGCAAATTCCACCTCCTAGCAACAAATGTGAACTGAAGAGGGGTGAGAGGAGACAAAGAAAGAGAGGGCTCTACTTAAGGGCTTGTAGTTCACTTCTTCACTTTTACTGTCTCCAGTACTCAGGCTGAAAACTGTAGAGCTGCTCATGGTAAAGAACACGTCTACAGTGGTAAAAACAGTCACACTGGATTAAGGAACAGAGACAGAAATTAAACAAAGGAGAAAATTATCAAATGGACAAAACCAGGAGCTCTCTTTGCTAGCTCCACTTCTCTAAAAATAACACACCTCCAGGTAAACAGAGATAGCAAAGCAAAGCCTCCAGTCTGTGTGAGAGCAACAGCACAGTAGGTCAAACACTCACACTTTCCCTTTAGTAGAGTTAGAGAGGAACAGATTTTAAGCAAGAGTATGTGTGCATGTAAGTTTACTTTCTAAATCCAATATCCCTTCCGATCCCCTCATAACTTCTCATCAGCAGTTTTCTGTTTCTACTGTGAAGGGCTCTAGGGCAATTATGCTCAGTTACTGAAAGCCTCTTTACTCTAATCCTCTTCTTAGTCTCAGAAAGCAACAGCATCAACTGATACCTGTGAGCTTAGTCTCCTCTGTGGGAAATACTCTACAGAGTTCATGGCAGAAAAACACACTGAGGACATACCCATCTACACCAGCTCCCCTGTTCACCTTGCCAGCACTAAATACCAGATTTCTAACTAAGCCAAAATAAAATCTCAAAGCCAAAACCCACAATTTTGGCCTTTTAAAGAAGCAAGCTTTGAGCAGAAAACTAATGGGAAATGTCAACTTACACATACTGCTTTGTCCTCTTTTTAAAAAATATTTTAAGCTATTTTAAAAATGAAGTTATTTGCCATGAGGCTGGTGGGAAGAGGGTGCTGAAGAGGAGCCACTGTGCTGTTTGTTACTTTTGGCATGGCTGTTGAAACCAGGCCCTAACATGCATAATTATGGGGTAGACTGAACTCTTCCCTGACGAATTTTCACCAACCATGAAGCTAAAGTCAAACTTAAGAAGTATAAACAATTCTGATTCAAGCAATGAAATGAAGAGAGGCAAGCAAAAGTTATAAGCATCTCAGAAGTTCTTCTGAGAGTTATTAGACCTATTGAATGACTACAGTCTTCCCTTTAATGCAGAGAGCAGTGCAAGTATTCAAGTCCAGCTGTTTAACCCCTGCAATGCATGGTGACCTTTTTATTTTCCATTGCTCTTGCAGTTTTCCAGCAGTTTGAGTTTATTTAGGCTAATTAACTCAACATGGAGCTGCAAATGGAAAATGTTGCTAGTAAGTTGTTCCATTCACAGCCATTTAGTCTTGCACTGCTGGCGTCAAGGTGCACTACTTTTTTTCCCCCGTCTCCATAGGCACTGAAGCTTCAGAGCTCGCGGCCATTCTGCTCCCAGCGGTCACACAGCCTCCGAGAAGAAGTCAGTGACCTTCCAGCCAGAGGACTCCACCCTGTCCACATCTGCATGTGCACCCTCCCTTTGCAGCCTGCACTGTGCTGATACTCAGGTGAGGGACACTAAACCCACACTCCATGACCCATTAGGGAATCTACACTCCTTGAATCTCACTGTGAAGGAACAGCAGTCCCTCCAGAGCCAAGAGGTCACTGGGTTTCCATCACAAACCTTAAGCTGACACTTTCCTGACCCTCTCTTGCAAAATGCACTAATTTATAAAACATCCCATCAACAAGAAAATTGGTAGGTCTGACTCGGTAACAGAGAAGAAAAACCCCTTTCCCATACAGATCCTGAGTTAACTTGAAAGCTGGCTTTCAAAAAACAGAGTCTGTCTACTCAAATATCTAATTGTGGGTTTGGACCTAACTTTGTGAGATTTGTCATTAAAACACAGAATCATCAATGCTTTAACCTAGAATTCCTAAGCTGGTTTTTAACTAGGATGGAAAAGAAAATAGTTCAGCATGGCTTGCATATCCCCAACTGTTCAATATCAAGATTTCACTAAAATGCAGTTTCGTGTTAACAATATTACAGGCACCCTTGCCAGAGCAGTAACTTTTGGGTAATCTCAAGCATCAAAAGAATAGCTAGAAAATTCCTTTTACTTTCCTGGAAGCTGACAGTTTTCCTCTTTCTTCTGAAGAAACTGAATCAAAGCATAAGCAGACTTCTGTCAACAGAAAGAGCCCTGCATTCCCATCCAAAGAGCTTCCACCTAATGTTTTGTCCCCTTTACCTGGGGAGTAGAGGATTTTGCCCAACCACTTTCTTCAGAACACAACTCTGCACATATACAAGGTGCAAAACTCCTCCCTTGGAAGCATCCACTATCAGGGACCTTAGGATAGCTGAAATGTAAAAGCATGGGCTGCAGAACTATTGCCTTCAGCTGGTCCTGCAGAGGTCTGGAAAAACAAATGTTAAACTACCTGACAGGATCCAGGAGAAAGTCTTTAAGAGCTCTGAAAGGAACTTGTCCAGAGCCACCTTCAGTTCCCTAGGAATGTCAGGCACGAGAACATGTTATTCAGTGATGACAAAATGTGCCAGTTCAGTGCAGGTCAGGGGGACAGAGAGCAGGAATCAAGCAAGGGGGAAGCGTTGCCTTCTTCAACACATCAAACACTGGAGAGCCAGGAAACCTGAGGTCCAGACAGCACAGCATCTGTCCAGGTACTTAACTCCATCCTGAGCATGGGAAAAGCCATTTCAGTACTCAGAGGGAACTTGTAATCCTCATTTGGGTGCCCTGTGTAGCTGTAAAGAGGCTGCAGAGTAGCCTCTGTGTTCTGCAGCAGAACCAAGGCATTTCAGCCTGTGTGCCTGCCTGATTAATGCTCTAAGACAAGGACTGCAAATGAAATGGTCATTTGCCAGCCCTTGTTAAGAGCCCTCTCTCTCAAAGTGGTGAGAGCATTTAGCATTTAACACACTGGTTTAGCACACCAGGACCAACAGAACTCTTTAAATGGCAGTAGACTTGAAGCGAGCCTGTCTCTATACCAACACTTTATATGCCCCCAGTCAGGAGTCTGGAGGGCTTGCCTGAAAAGCTGTATAATTCTTGCTAGAAAAAATCTGTGAGATATAAGAGTAATATTTGACATGTGTTTTCAGAGCCTCACATATAAAGACAATAAACTGGAAAAGGCAGAAAGCTGACATCCGAGCAAATGAGAAAAATCAGGCACGTTGTCTAGGAAGTACCATCTTTAGCCCTCTATGTACATATATATTTGAGGTGAAGAGAAGTTCTTTACATGGCTGATATTCTCGAAAGAGAAACGCCATTTGTCACTCATGATTGCAAAGTAATTTTTATTTCCCATGTTGCAGATGATCTCAGCCTGTATTCCTCTTTTTTTGGCATAATCTATATTCATCCCAGCAGCACCAAGTGAAAACTTTCTCCCCTAGATTATTATACCCCTCAAATACTTACAAACAGCCCTCAGGTGCCCACTCAGCATGGATTTGCAAAGTGAATCAAAGGAATGTGTGGGCTGTGCTCAGGCTCAGCTACAGAGGCGATGTCACAGTCTGTACCACCAGCACTACATGGCCATGTGGGGGACATTTAAATCCATAACCCTTTTTTTCGTCAGTCTATGCTGAGCACATATAGGAATTTCCCTGAGGACTTACATGCTTTTGCTAAGTTCACACCAGAATCCAGGTAGAGAAGTTACATCTTTGCTAAACCAGCGTTTCACTTAAATAATCTACACAAAAAAATCTGTTACTGAAACTCCAGTACATTTCATACATATACAGGTACATATAAATGGGGCTGCACATTTCAGCCCCATTTATAAACTATTCAGCTCCTGATCACTTTTTGGTTTAGTTCAGGTTGGCTGCCAGACTTTCACACATGGAGTATCCTGAGGCCAACAAGCAGAACTGAGCCTAATGGGTGCGTAAGTGTAGCTTATTCCCACTAAAATCCAAGTGTGTATGTAATACAGTGGCTGAATGGGAAGCAGTGGGACGTACCCTTTACGATCTGTATTCCTACACAGTCACTCCAGTTTATGCCTTTCTGTGCTTCTTTAACTACTTCCCTACAGATGGCACTGTACCACTATCCAAAATACCCCTTCAGGAAAAACAAGCTCAAAACAACTGAGATTCGTGCTGAGTCACCAAAGAGGAGCTGAGTGTCCTCCAAGGTTCCTGCTTTCTCATCCAGAAGGTCTTTTGAGGAGGAAGAGCAGCATAAAACATTGAGAGATCACAAGGCTTTGTACAATCCAGCCTTCTCTACTGTAGACCAGAATGGGATCTCGTAGCAAGATGGGTCCTAATATATAGAAATCCTTGCTCCGCATTTCCCTGAAGCATTTGGTCCCCACGACTGCTGAAGATAGGATTGTGGGTTGAACAGATCTCAGTTATGACCCTGTCTGGCAATTCCTATGGGAGACAACTGAGAAACCTCACAAGAAGCCAGCCTGTGTCCCAAGATTTACAGTCAGGGCTGCAATGTCAGTAATTGGATGAATGCAATAAAATCCGCAGATTCCTTTTTCTCAGTTGTGTGGTATTTCCATTACTTTCTCTGCAACTGTTTTACATCCAATAAAAACACACTGAATAGAAAATACAGCAGTAGATGTTACCCTTTGCTCTTGGTAAGAAGGATAACTCATTGGTTCGGCACTTCCCAAAGCATGCATGAAGGGAAAAAGGACTTGGCTCAAACAGGCTCATGATTATTAGCAGCAAACTCAATCTATAGCACATTTCACCAGCTGCTTCTCAATTTTATTGCCTCCGAGCCACACAGATTTATGTGATAAGTATTTCATCATAGCTTACCATAACTGCTGAAATCCTCTTCTTTTTGATTCTCACTAGCGAAGGGTGAAACTTTGCCCTTAGATGCACATACAGAATTTCTGCAATTTTCCAAAGAGAATAATTATGGCCAAGGCCTTTAAGTGTTGAGTTCAAGACCTTGAAAAGAAAATTAAATTCCGAAAGTTCTAGAGGGACCCTTAGAGATATCTCTACTTTGTTGAGTATCAGGGCATCACAAGCACTTAAATACTCCTGCTGATAGCATTTTTACCCATTATCTACATCAAAAGCAGAAGTTTCTGGAACGGTGTCTGTCTAGGCTGAGTATGAGGTTATTATGAAGTGAAAATAAGATTATCATCTATTGAAATTAAAGAAAATTATGATAAAAATGAGAAGATTATGTGGTTAGGATTAACAGAATGCCTACAAACTGCAGTCAGAACATCAGTTTCAATCACTAGAAAATAATTCTATCAGCATTGTGTCTGCAACATCAGCACTGGCTAAACTTGCGATCCTGTACTCAGAGTAAAATGAGGGGGAATGATCATTCTACCTTCACTGCTCTGAGATGAGGAGTAACCCTGATCAGTTTCAAAACATCTAAAGACATGGTATAAAGTTAGATTTACATCCACAGATCTCCTGGTAGTAGCATCACAGCCTACTACTGCTTTCAAGAGGCTTTAGCAACACTGGTCAGGGGCCAAATAACAACTGCCCTTAATAATGCAATACCACACTTAGGTTATAAAAGACAAAAACATATTTCAACCAAACTCCCAAAAGGCATTGTAATTGAATGCTTCACAGCAGCTGGCTACCCCTGCACAGTTCTGTCTCGTCACCTTCAGTTTGCACAAATTTCATGCCAGTTCTTAAAGAGTAATTAGACGTGATAAGCTATTCACCTAGGCAGGATCCTGAGACCCAGCTAAAAATGTGAGTTTGTTCCCAACTAGGAGCTTATGAGCAAGTAGTAACGGAGGAGGAAGCGAGAGTATTTCCCAGCTTCTCCTTGGTAGGAGTGATAGGACCTTATCCTCTTCTTTCAGTTTGTTATCCACTGCTTGTGATCAGCTCTTTCTTTCGCAATACAGCTAAATCCACTGTTGGTCAACAGCTGCTTTTCCATCAAAATCATAATGCCTGAACCAAATGCCCACCAGGGAATACTAAATGAGTCTTGTCTTCCTAAGCATTTAATCACAAATATCACAAATGAATAAGCAGCCAAGCATAGCTCTAATGAGGCTGTGTTTGTCTGGGAGGTTTAACCGGGTATGCAGCCCACCCCCTCAGTAAAAACAATTTTCTACTCACCATTTTCCAAGGTGATAATATTGGTCTAAACACTAATTTATTTACAGCTTTTATCTTACCTTTTCACACCATAGCAGGACTGGATGAGTTGTTATGTGGCATTTGCTACAGACAAATTGTTTTATAGCCCCTTTTATAAGCACCACCTTGCTGTGATCTTGTTCCCATGACTGATTGGCATGCCATTCCAGACCTGACTGCTGTAAGGGTGAAAGAACTTTCCCCATACTTCCAGCAGAAATACATCCATAGCCACTTTAGACCAACCCATTCTTGCTCTAATATTGTTCTTTACCCGGCTCTTCTCTTTTCTCAGGTCTAGCCTTCTTATTCATTAAAGAGAACAAATATATCGATTTTTGTCCTTTGTTTAGCTGGGCTAAACAAGGCAAGCTTTAAATGCCTCATTTCTCCACCCTCACACTCACACTGGTAATCCAAAGGAGGCGGGCAGGATCACCAGCTACAGCTGTCTGAGAGTCACAGATGGATAACAGATTGTTGGAGTGATGGAGCTAGAAGCACTCCAGACTCCCCCCCTAGATGTGAAAGTTGCTTCTCAGAAACCATCAGATCCAAAACCTGTTATTTCAGCTTATATCAAAAAACCTGTGTCTCTTTAATGGAAAGTGCATTCTCGTGGCCCCTAGTGAGTAGAGGATGACCTCCACGCAATTAACAGCTGAGTGCAAAGCTGGAGAAAGCTGTTTCTTGAATAAACTCTGGGGAAGATACCAAGCTTGCAGACCAGTTTTTTCAATAAGAAGGGTTCACTTTCCCTATGTGATTGTCAATGTCTATGCACCGACCACAGTCTCAGTATGGGCCCCTCCACTCCCCGTTGGCACTGGGATTTGCTGAACAGCAGCACCTCCCCCTGTTTAAACCTAAACTCCCCTGAGAAACTGGGCCGTTTCCAAGACTTCTCTAAGTACATACTGTGTTGCAAGACCAATTCCCTCTCACCACAGCCCAGATGTACCTTTCTAGTAACTTCAGAGTTCAACTCTCTCAGCTCTGATACATCACTGACTCAGATCCCACATTTATTTGGTTTTGACTCAACGTTTTCCCTCAAGGTATTTAACCTACACAGTTTAACACTCACCATCACAAAGTCCTTCCGCACTTCTGTCAGATTCTGGTTTCTACTGCACTTGATTAGATTAAAATTCTCAGCTCAGACAAACAGGAAACGGCACTAACACCTCCTCTACATTAAGGAAACCAGTCATTTAATCCTTACCTCTGATTCTTTAACTAGTTACAGAGCCATATAAGCAATCTCTTCTATCCTGCTGCTGCTTACTACTAATAATTTGCTGCTTGTAAGACCCAACTTCCCTTCACAAAAGCTCTGTGAAGCTGGCCTAGCACATGCTGTCCATCAATGGCTCTAAATAGCACTCTTAGTTCCTTATCTGCCAGGGATTTTACGGTGCTCAGAATCATGGCCTAGTACAGCATCTTCCCCACCCCATTTAGTTACCAGAGAGTGAAAAATCTGTTACTCCCGTGTGCCCTGTCCTTGCTGCCTCTTCCACCTCCCTCAGCACATCATGGCCACTTTCACAAACACCTCTGAGGTAACTCTTACACTGCAGTTTTCCCCCTGAGAAAGTTATCTAAGGAAAAGGAGCTAAGGATGAAGAAATCATTACTTCCAGGAGCCTGGACCAGGGAACAGCATACGTGCATGAACCACTACCACCTGCTGCACCAACCCAGCCCTTTCCAGATGCCCAAGGGTGACATGACCCCACACAGAAGACCCACTGTGACATACACTGACAGCTTGATTGCCTCCCACAGGGCTGCATCATTGCTGAAGCTGTAAGAGTTTGCTTCTATCTTTGGCCCCTCATCCTTTAGCTCTGACAGCAAGGATTTATGCTTTAAAATTCAAAACTGAAGGATTGTGCAGTGAGTGACAGGTGTCAACAGAGGCCATGTCATTTAATGAGACAGAAGTGCTCTGCATATCAGCTTTCCTGGCAAGAGGAGTGTCGATGGTCCTGTTGCTGCTCCTGTACCGAGGGCTGTGGGGGAGCATGGGGAATGAACAAAACTTAAAATTAACCATTAGAGTGGGATAATTTTTAAAATCCAATTCTATTCCCTGACTCAGTTTACAGTACAGCCCTACAGACAGTGATATTGGAATAACCAAGCTGACAGAAATACAGGCTACTGGGACAGGTTTTTTGTCTCACTCTTGCCATCAAGAGGTGTCTTGACAACAGATGGTGCTGGGATCTGTTGAGTCCAAGCTTGAGACTTGCGTCATGCAATTACACCACAAAAAAATAGACTGAAAACAGCATTGTATTTCCCAGAAGAGTCTAGACAGAGGGAGCTCAGTGGGGCTATAACTGCTTTCTCTCCAGTCCATTCTCACTGCTGTTATTTGCATGTTGACTACATCCATCAGCCCCAAGCCCTGACCTCCTGTGCCGAAAGCTGACAGCACCATTACAGGCTATGCCCTTGTAAGGAACTTCCAAAATAAATCATGTTGTTACTTTCAACACACCTTCCCACAGCCCATAAAAAGAAACCCAAATGAAGCCATTGCATACCTTAGAATGTAAAGCACCAAGAGTTTTAAAGGGAGGCTGAGGAACACATTTCAGCAAGGCAGCACTTTCTAAAGTAATTTTGACTAACCTTATATCATGCTTTTCCCTTCCAGTGCACCTTAAAGATTCAAGCAGCTCATAAAGTCCAATAATGCATTTGGCATTGATCTCCTTACTCAAAAGCACTCTTACAGAATGCTTTCTGCTCTGTTAAAGCTGCATTAAGACCTTCATTTTAACAGTGGGGGCTCTACATCAGCTCTGAAAGAATTTTACGTCACTGAGGTTTCTTTTCTTACGCCTTTTTTAAATTAAGAACTTGTCATTACTAACCTTGGCCTTTTTATTTCTTTGTAGGAACTCTTAATATTGAGAGGAGGAATAAATTAATGGCACTATGTCTGTTAAAAGGATCTATGCGTGACTGCATGCTAATTCCAGCTGCAATAGGTTTAGGAAAATAGGTATTTGCATCTCCTGACTTTTCCTCTGACATCCTTTCAATTCCATCTAGAGAAAGACACTGGAAAATAGCCTAGCAGTACTTCCCAACTTGCAGGTGGCTTTACTCACTGAGTATTTTGTCTCCTTGGAAGCAAAAGGGTACCTTGGAATATACAAGCAGTGCCCTTCACTTCCTTCCATCCCCAGAGGGGAAGGAGCTTTAAACAGGGATCATATAACAGGTGATCAAAAAAACAGTGCCAAGCAGAACACAATCAGGCACGGACGGTCCACGACATTCATCTTTACATGCTGCCTTTTATGGATGTAATTTGTTGAGCTGTCAGAAAAACAAGTGTTTTAGTGAAGCTTAACAGCTTCGAATTCTGTCCCAGCAGGGCTGTCAAACCCTGCTTGTAGCCTGAGGATGTTACAATGACAAGTTCACACAACTTCGCAGGAATTTCCTAATTACAAGGTCCTGTTTTAAATCAACTTTAATCCGATTTTATTGGTTAATGTTTTCATTCAACTGATGGGATCTGTCATTTTCATAGATTTGGGGAATGTTAAAGATTTGTTGGGAAGCTTGGAAAATGTGACTTTTTTGTGAAATGGAAGAAGAGTTTCCATCACTGAACTTCATCAGAGTTATCAGTTCTGCAGCATTTCCAAAACATCTGAACAGGGATATCAGTGAGAAATTAATCTGGTGCTACCAGGCAGGCTATCAGCAGTAAGCAGTCTTTATCAGCAGGGTTTTCTGTGCTGTCTTCAATCATGAAAGTTGTTCCCAAGTCTTTAATTTAGCAGTCTTTTTTTCATTAAAATGAAGATATAAGCATGGGCCCATTTTTGCCCAACAGGTGTACTGACTTACTGTACAGATACATGTTTGGAACAACATAAGCACTCACCACACACCCAATGCTTCCAGTAAAAAAATTCCAGTGTAGAATCAGTCAGAATGGGGAGGAAGTACAGACATTGCAAAAAAAAATTTGGAAAAATATTACAATTCCAAACCCCATTTTTTCCTGCTAATAGGCTATCCTTTCAGTAGTTAAATACACAACTGACCACAGGAATGGGCACTTACTTGTGAATTTTGTTACATCAGTCTTACATGTCAAAATCCCACCATGTACTTGCTCTCCCTGAGTTTAATGAGCTGATTACCAAGGGCACGTTAGAGTGCCTAAGGAAGCTGGGTTCCCAGAGCTGGAAGTCCCCTGCTCCTCATCTGGGATGCAGTGACTGACCTCTACACATTCTTACCCCATGACAAAGCAGAGCGCTGTGGGTCTGACAGCACGTAGGAAAAGGACTTAAGCTTGCAGACACATTGCTTTGGTCTCATCAGGAAAGAAAATTATTTAAGGGCACTTACACTCGTGGCTCTAGGCAATCCATTTCTTTTTGTGGACAAAACAATTTTGAATGGAGGCAGCAAGTAAAGAAAACAGTGTATGGGTTTGTTACAGGCAAGTCAGGAACAACAGGTAAGAGAGCAAAGATGCAGTCCTTACAGGTTCCTACACAACAGCAGCATCTGGTCAACGCCCAGTGAGGAGAAGGAAAGTTCTACTTATACATCATCTCCTGTGGAATAACAGCAGTAGTATAGGCTTTGGTTACAACACATTATTCTAATGCCCAACACCCCAAATTTGCAAGCCAAGACCCCAAAGGAGATTGAACAGATTAAAAGATCTCAGAGTATTAGTGTGGCTTTTTTGTTTGGGCTCTTCCAGGTATCATCCCCCGTGTGAAATATGGATGTCTACAGCCAGAAAAGCTAGCAGCTCGCTCTGCAACATGTAAACATGCATTAACAGAGCACAAATATTCCTCCAAGGCACACACACAATAATTGCATGCTCTACAGTCCAGCATTCCTCTAGTCCACTGAGAACCAAAACACAGCAAGCAGGCACAACCCAGTTTGGAACCATGGTTTCCAAGTGTATCCTCCCTGCAAAGAGGAACAGCTTAACAGATGAGATTATCTGAAGAAGTCTCCTCAGAGATGTAGGACAACCTTGGAAAAGCAGTTGCACTCTTCAGGATCATTTGAAGTGCTTCAGGTCATGACAAAAAGGCATCAGTCCTTAAAATAAGGACATGTTACAAAGCATCTTGTTTCTCTTTGGTTTCACAGTTTGAGCAGATCAAGATTTTAGCAGATACCTTGTGAACTGTTTAAGTTTGAGACTAATGCTTCATACTATTTAAAAGCTGGGATTTCAGAGCTGTATTCAGAGACAGTGGCTCTGGCTTCAGCAGTTCACAAGGCATCAGCCACTACAGTCAGGTCGAACTTCAGACAGGGAAAAAAGGTATCTAACTTAGAATTGAAATTCCTGTTAAGAACCCCAGGAATTGAAACTCTATTCTCCTCAAGCTAAAGAAAAACAGATAATTTGAATAGAAAAGTAGGTTCTCTGCCATAGATGCACAGTATTTTCTTCCAGCCTGTGTGGCGTTAAAAAAATCCACACATCCTGGATCTTTAAAACTACTGGGAGTCCTTTGGCTGTGGTTTCGTTTTTAGCAGCAGGGACAGCCAGACTGAGCAACCATCCCTCTCTGTCCCAGTGTCCTGAACCAGGTGGTTTAGTGATCACACAAAACACATCTGTTTAAGGAACAAATTAAGCACACCTTACTCCTCCCAATTTCTTCTTGTGTTATGAAATGGTGTTAGGTGTTTGGTTTTTTTAAACTTAAAATTTGTATCAAACTAGAAAAAAAGCAGACTTAAATTTACATGCAAAAGATGACAGCATTTAAACTTATTTTAATAATTCATGTTTTAACTACATCAAATAAATAGTCTTTAAATGTTTAAATTCACCTGGACATGATTTGCATTTTAAAACTGTTCCATCAAAGAGGAGATTTTGTCTGCAGGGAAGGAAGTGAACTTGTCTGAAGCATATGATAATCAGCTCTTGGAACTAGCAGATGCCATAATCTCAATCCTATTCTTTTATTCATAGATGGACTTCTCTTACTTTTTTACCCTGCCTTTTCAATTCCCAACTTGATTTCATTTGGTCATTAAAATTCAGAAATCAAAATAGCCTCTCTGTATTCCTTTATGTACTCTCCTATGATGTCATGGTCACCAAAAGTTGTTTTACTACTTCAAACAAATTCTGAGTGTTCAGCCAATGACCTCTACAAATGCAGTCGATGACTTTTGATGACTTTAAAACTTCAGCAGGATACAAGGACTATTTAATGAGTGTAGGTCTCATTAAGACAGCTACCACTATTTGAATAGGCTGGATCACAATCAAAAATCCTACTAAGTACAACATGAAAGATTTGAGTTTCTTTTTTTTTTTTTAATAATAGATATTTATGCAGCCTGCTCTGAATGCAATACAAATATTCTTTAATGAAAAAGTGCTTTATATAGAAAAATCCGTCAGAACAATACCACAGGCAAGCAGCCAGCCACAGACTTGGCATATATCTTGGCAGGGGTCAGTGACCCCGACACTGCTTCGTGTTGGTAAAGCTCCTTAGTTTGATCCCTCTTCTCTAGAAAATCTGCCAGGTTTTTGCATAATTCCCCCTTCTCTCCCAAGTATGCTGCCCTCATTCTCAGTGCCTTGGTTAATTTTACGTCAGCTTCTGGGAGAAACAATGGAGAAACCCCAGTGGGCCACAGCTCACTGCGATCACCGCTCCAAAGTGCCCAGCAATTAGCAGTTGGCAAAAAAATGAGTTCTGGCACCAAATCCTTTGATTAATATAATCTTCTAAGGTACAAGGGAAATAGTGAAGTTGTCCAGGGTCCTCCTCTAAGGCTTGCAACAGTCGTCTCCTTGGAATTGAGAAATGCAAATTCAAGCACAACTTGGTTGCATGGGAAGGGTCACTTTTACACCTGACTACCATAATTTTGACTGCAGTGCCCTAAAACAGCCTTCACCAGTAGCTTCTCCACAACACTATCACTGCACAGAGCAAGGCATGAATTAGTTATATCACTAGAAAGCAGACTCTTTTATCAGCCAGAAGAAAGCTACTTGCTCCTCAAGGCCTGGGGAGTTTAGGCTATACAAAGGTGGAAGACAGCAATAATTCTTGCATTGAATTAATTTTTAACTTAACAAACAAATGTTTAACCCTCCATGTAAACGTATTTAGTGTACATGTAGGACCACATACAACATGTGGGCATATGCACACACACACGGACATAACTGCTGGGCACACACGGTGACTGATAGGATTCAGCATCCATCTGAACTGACACAAGTTAAAAGTTACAAAAAAACCCCCAAAACCCAAAATGCCTCATTCAGTTCTGCTGCAGAAGGGATATGAGGCATGACTACACAGGCTGATGTACAGACATCCACAGCCCACTCTGAGAAGAGAACAGAGCTAATGGGCAAAGGTGATGTAGAGAAGGTAGCAGCAATTTACACCACTGAAAACATTTGATGTAGAATGAAAGATGAGAAGATGGCATTCCACATCCTAGTCTCTCTCCAGCAGCAGTTTCAGGGAACAGTGCAGACACTGACTTCTCTGACCTCTCAGAGGGGGCTGGGTTTCTCAGGGTAAAAAGGAAGGGAGGAAAAGGTTCTATTTTAGTCTCACCCACCTTGAAAATGTGTTTAATACCTCTTCTGTCAGCCTCAACTCTCAACACTGAAATGAAGAGTCTTAGAGGGGCCAAAAGGTGGCAGAGCATTCCAGGAATATGACTGCAACAGGGCAATATCCAATACTGAGATATGGTACTGATCCTTGAGAGATTTTCAGGGCCTTTTTGTTGAAAAATGCAATTTTTTCCCCACATCACGAGTGATGGTCCCTACAAATCAGAGAATTTCACTTTTACACAGCCCTAGAGAAGCTCTGACTCAGAGAAGAGTCCTTTCCCATTCCTGAAGGGCTGTGCAGCACATGGACCCCTGTTCCCAGAAACCAGGCAGCTTGCGGGAAACCAAGCTCTGGCTACAAAGGCTGGAATGTGTGATTCCATGAGCTTTTTCGGAAATTAAGTCGTGGGTGGATATCAGCCATAGTTAAAATTCCCAAACAGATGAGCTCTACAGGATTACAGCGACTGCATGTATGAACCCAGCTTTGAATCATTAAAAAAATGATGAGGGGATGGTCCAGCAATTGGAATGAAGCATAGGAGTCAGGGGATCCTAACTCTCTTTCCACTCTGCAGCTGACTCATCATCACTGGGGTTGTTCAGCATGGAGAATAGAAGGCTGCAGGGACACCACATTGAGGCCTTCCAGTACTTAAAGTGGGCTTATAAAAAATGGAGGGAGAGGCTTTCTACACAAGCAGACAGCAATAGGATAAGGGGGAATGGTTTAAAACTAAAAGAGGAGACATTTAGTTTAGATGTTAGGAAGAAATTCTTTACTCAGAGAGTGGTGAGGCACTGGAACAGGCTGCTCAGAGAAGTTATGGATACCCCATCCCTGGAAGTGTTCAAGACCAGGCTGAATGGGGCCAGAAGCAACCTGGTGTAGTGGAAGGTGACCCTGCCCATGGCAAGGGCTTTGGAACAGAACGATCTTTAAGGTCCCTTCCAACCCAAATCATTCCGTGCTTCTATGATCCCAAACAAGTCTCCCCCAGACCCATGTTCCTCTGTCTACTCAGTACACCAATACCAATTTATCTGAGCACAGACCTTCAGTGAGCAGCATTCACAAGCTTGCGGAAGAAGTAACAAAACCAAGAGAACCCTCTAGTCCCCAGAGGTGCTTGTAAACTTCCAGCCTATGCAAGGGATATTTGTACGCAGCTAACCATGGCACACGTAGCACTAACAGGCTGTTCACGTCCACTGCACTGTTTAGCACTGCGACTTTCTCCTGATGGACGTGGCACCAATCGGATCAGTCATATCCCAGGGTCATTAGGAATAGAAGAGAGAGTAAACACAGGCAGTGTTTCTTCAGCTATTTAAATGTATTAATCTTCTAGATGCATTGATTTAGGCAAGCCAGCAAGTTTCTCCCCCATAATAAATACACTCACTTCCTCTTTCCTTTTTCAAGGATTTTAAACATACAAGAGAAACCATGGGAACATATTCCGATTAACTAGGATTTTATTACAGGAAAGTAGGAGGGTTAAATCCAAGCACTGTTCCAGTCAATTAAATACTATTATTAGTGATGCTTACACACTAAGTTCTTGAAAGGTTCAACTCTGTAAGGTACAGGGCAACAAAGTGAATCACACAGCATAGGGCAGCTTCCAAAACTGTGTCCATGAAGGCCTGCAAATGGGTTAGGGAAAGGTGTATCTCCATTAGAATCACCATTGATTTTAATCAGCTGAGCACTGTAATAAGATTAGAGGTGATTGGGCTGAGTAGTGGGATTTAACCCATCCACTAATCCCCAGAATTTACTATTCACAGCTCAAACCCATTAGCCCTTCAGAGCAGAATGGGCTTCATCCTCCTCCTGAAAGATGCAACAGTCAGGAGCAGTACGAGATACTCAGTAAAGGAAAGTGATCTTAAACACTGTTAAACGAACACCGTTGATTCCTGCTTGTAGAGCCTGTGTCCAGCTGGGCTGTTCACTAGCAAACAGCCTCACCCTACATGGAGACTGCTCAGAAGAACAGCAAAGTTTTGTTTGGGCTCTGACCTGTCAAAACTAACCACAACAGGTTGTTACTGAGAGAGGAAACTGTCTATAAAGGATCATTACAGAAGAGGATAGTGGTCAACAGCTCAGAGTCCCAATGGACATCAGTGGCAAGTGGTTCCTCTCAGGTGTCTGTATTGGTACCAATGTTATTTAATATCTTCATTAACGGCACAGATGAAGGGATCAATTGCACCCTCAGCAAATCTGCACATGACACCAAGCTGAGAGGTGTGGCTGACACACCTGAAGAACAGGATGCCATCCACAGGGACCGGACAAGCTCGAGAAGCGAGCCCATGGCAACCTCAGGAGGTTTAATAAGATCAACTACAAGGTGCTGCACCTGAGTCGGGGCAATCCCTGGCACCAGTCCAGGCTAGGGGATGAACAGATGGAGAGCAGCCCTGCCCAGAAGGACTTGGGGGTGCTGGTGGGGGACAGGCTGGACGTGACCCAGCCATGTGCACACACAGCCCAGAAACCAACCATGTCCTGGGCTGCATCCAAGGCACCATGGAGGGGATTCTGCCCCTCTACTCCACCTTGGTGAGACCCCACCTGCACTGCTGCATCCAGCTCTGGGGTCTCAACACAGGAAAGACATGGACCTGTTGGAACAGGTCTAGAGGAGGCCACTGAGGTGATCAGAGAGATGAAGCATCTCTCCTAGGAGGAAAGGCTGAGAAAATTGGGATTTTTCAGCTTGGAAAATAGACGGCTTCAGGGTGACCTAATTGCAGCCTCCCGATACCTGAAGGGAACCCACAAGAAAGACGGAGAGAGACTATTTACAAGGGCCTGGGGTAACACGACAGGGGGAAATTGCTCCAAATGCAAAGATTTAGATTAGATATTATGAAAAAGGTCTTTACTGTGAGGGTGGTGGGAAACTGGGGCAGGTCACCCAGAGAAGCTGTGGGTGGCCCCATTCCTGGAAGTGTTCAAGTTCAGGCTGGATGGAGCTCTGAGCAACCTGGTCTAGTGAAAAGTATCCCTGCCCATAACACAGGAGTTGGAACTAAGATGATCATTAGGTCCCTTCCAACCCAGGGCATTCTATAATTCTATGAATAGTTTTCAGGAAGACACATTTAAAGACTTCTTGAAAAAAAACGGTAAAACAAAATAAAACCCCAGGACCACACTCACAAAAACTTGCTGCAGCCACTGAAGAACGAAATGAAAAAGTGTAACTTAGAGCAGCAAGCTATTGCAGAATAATTCTGTGTTATGGCATTGCAGCAGGCAGCTAAGACAAACCCCAAAATGTGAAAAACGGTAAGACAGCATCAATGTAGGGATCTAGAAATATTTTACAAACATAGAAATATGTTTGTGAGATGGGGAAGAAGAGTGAATGGTTACTTGATCAGTGAACCAGCAAAAAGTTATGAGCCAAAATAGCTACCAAGAACACCTGCAGGCTGTTCCTCCAGCCCTTATCAAAAATCCCTTCATTATTTCACCAAGCTCTATATGCCAACGTGTATCACTCCTCTGCCACCACCCCTTTCCTGAACAGGAAAGGTTTAGCATCTTTCTGGATGCCGCCCAAGCCCATGGTTCCTGTAGGCAATTGCCTGCTCTCCATTGCCCTCAAACGAACCACTAGTTCTCAAACAATGGACCCATTTCCATATTCATTTCATGTACTGAATTTTCTTCAATTCTGCAATTACAAACATTCAGAGTATTTTCAAAATATCAGAGACCTTCATACTACCTGGAAGAAGTATACTACCTGGAAGAAGCATACTACCAGAAGAACCATGCAGGATCCATCAAAATAGCTGTTATTATTTTTGCAATTAGACTGGCAGAGGAAAAAGAATTAAGTCTGAAGATTTACAAAGAAATAAAGCTGATTAAAAAAATTCCTACCTCTTTAACATGATCAAAAATATCTCCAGAGAGACAGTTGCATATACCACCAATCAGCATTGCCCAATTTCCTTAATTTTCTTGGAACACTGTGCTCCTTTTTTGGCTTGAATTTCAGAGTCTTTAGAAGGCTAAGGAGACAGGCTACTAATGGAACAGGTATGAAACACATTTCCAAGAAACCCCTTGGTCTGCTGTTGACCTTTCAATGACAGAATCTTTTCATAATGCATTCAATTTTCATTTGGCTACTGGATTGCGTGGGTGTCCACTGACCTAAGGGGCTTTCTAAGGACATCAACAGAGTTTGAAATCTCGGGAATTGGCCTCTCTCTTGGGTATGAGTCACCAAGGCTGAAGGAGGCAGTTTGGGGCTGCTGTGTGCCCTGAACACTGGGAGAGCAGAGTCTCTAACATAGTTATTGCAGAGACACATCAGAAAATGCAATTAGAATGCAAACCTTTTCCCTTAAGTCAAGGTTTTATTTTAAGGCTTAAAGGAGCCTCCAATATTATGCTTACTGGAAGCTCTGAGAAAGAACCACAGTGAGTATAAGCATATCTGACAGGGTCAAAACCCAACTGCAGAGATTGTTTCCCATTTTCTGGATGTTTCCCATTTACCTGTGCCTTAACTTCAGTCTGTAAGGCATAGACCAGGACAAAAAGGCGGATTACACAGCCTTTTCCCATCACGGTTTTCAGGTTATAATTAGGGACAAGGTTCACAGACATGAGGATGGCAGGACTGAAGTTCAAGTCTCTGCCTGAGCACCTCCTCCTGCAGCATACACTCCTATTCCCCCTGACAGGGGTGTAAGCACCAGGTCATGCTGTTCCTCCAGAGGCCAGTCAGATCCAGCCCTGGGAACAACCAGAGAGCCTACTCAAACATTCACTCTTGCACACAGCAAGCCTAAGGAGTTAGGAATTATCATGATGTATGGTTACAGAGACTGTCACAGGACAGCCACTCAACACCGTAGAGAAATGGAAACTGGTAACCTTAAAGTATAAGGTGCTGTTCACATCAAATATTTATTCCAGAGAGGTTCAAGATGGCAGTTTCATTAGAATATTCACCAGATCAAGCCTTCAGTGCTCTCCATTTCATATCCATCCCATGCAACTGCCACTGATGGCCCTCTGTGCCTTTTCAGGACACTTCAAAGCACTCATTCAAATGCATATTGTGAAGGCAAAAGACTGTAAAAGACACAAACCCTCGCCTGTCCTTCCAGTGCGTCTTTCCCCACATGCAGAATCACAGCTCCAGAGAGTGCAAGGTCTCCCCTACAGGGCAGGGAGTCCAGATTTGGCACCCAACATGCCAGAGCACAAGAGGATGACAGAGCAGCCAGATTAGATCACACGACTACTTCAGTAGATTCTTTGGATATTCACCATTTTCGCTCTCTGATCAACAGTGTTTGGTCAGATGCACTAAGTCACTGGTGAGTGGGATTTCTATTTATTTATCTATCATGAAAACTTTTCAAATTGTATCTCTGTAACATTTAAAATTCAGCTAGTCCAAGACCTGACTTATGCCACCATCTGTGCTGTTTATCTCCTGTATTTCATTTAGACTGAACAGTGATTTGGTTTTTGCATGACAAAAACAAATGGCATTTGATAAAATAGAGGACTCGTGACAATGAGGATAAACCTAATTTTGCAGTTTGGAAACTGCACCACCAAAACCACTTAAGCAATTCCAGACCAAGATGCTTAGAGGAGGGAGTCAGGAGTTTTTCTTCCAGCCTTTCCCAGCTAACAACCATAATACTATAGAGAGCAATTAGCTGGAAACTAACAGACAACTGGCACTTAAAAACCCCCAAACTCTTTTTTTTAAATGAAGTGACTCTAATGCTATTACTCATAGGCCAGACTCCCTTCCCACAGGCAGCAGGAAGGCAAGCTGGATAGGCACTGTTCAGGTTTGCATCCTCTGGGACACAGCAGCACTCCCAAGCCATGGGTACCCATTCACCATGGAAAGAAGACGTCCCTTCTTCTGCTCCCCTCCTAAAAGGATTCAGCAGATTGGGAACATTTGCATTTGGTGGCTTATGTGTCCAGACACCCACAAACCTTGAGGTGACTGGAAAGAACAGGAATTTCTCTCCACGCCTCTTCCCTGTAACTCTGGTTTTATCTCTATTCCAGCAGCCCCTCTCTGAAAGCTGTCCATTGGATCAAACTGGAGCAGGGGCTATGGTCTGCAGCCACAACATACAGCTGATTAATACTGGAGCAAGGGAAAGAAGCATTGGCCACTAGTTCTGTGTCAGCACCTGCCTGTGTCACTGCAGCAGCCCCAGGCAGCAGGGAAGAGGCGTGAGCAGCCTCCCGAGACAGCTCTGCTGCTCTTGCCACGCTTCCCCCACCTCCCAAAGTATCCTGTGCTCATAAGATCACTTACAGATAGCACAAACACTATTGGAGACTTTTCCCACTGAAAACCTGGGTGATTCAGGTGATTCAAACCAGTAGAGAGCTTGCAGCAGGAGATGCTCTTCCCTGAATACACACCAGGACTTCTCCATGGAAAACAGCTGCTGTCAAATGGCAGTTCTCCACAAAAGCTAGAGGAACCACAAGCAGTTACAGGCAAAATTACATATTTCAGGGATTTCTAGTCATTATTGTTAAATTCTTGTGCTGTAGATAGTGAAAAGTATCCCTAAACTGGGACTGTGATCCTCCTAAGATGTCCAGGTTTTACTCCTCCACCAAGCTAGGTTTCTGTGCATTTGGCCACACAACAGCTGCCACAGGAACTCCCCCCTGCAGCACCACACAGCCCTGCTCACCCTCTGGATCACAGCTGCACTGGGCAGAGAGGGGCTGAAGGGGGTGTCATGTACTAGGACCCACCTGGCTGTTACGTTAGCAGAACCTGAGGTCTCAGCTTTTTAACCACTACAGTTACAGCTCCAGAGTTGTGTTTTTCTGCCTGTCCTACTGTTATCAGCAATGCACAGCACAAAGGCACAGAGACACAGGCAACGTGCAGAAAGGAACAAGTTCACAAGGCAGAAATAAGGCACTGGCCAACTGAAAAACACCAAATGGGAGTGTATAAAGGGAAGAGTTAGAGAACAGAAAATTAAAGGGAAAATGGAAGGTGTAGGAGGCAGGATAGAAATGGGAATAAGACCCCTGAAAGGGAAAAGCTGCAAAAAGCAATCTGATATTAACAGCAAAATAGAAGAAGCGCTGCTGTAGCTCCTGCAGGCAGGTTTCTGCCCAAGTTCATTAGTTATCCTGAGCTTATTTGGCAGAAGCGAGGCAGAGCCACAACCTCAGCACAGTTCGAGACAGAAAAGCAAATCCAATTTCCTTCCAGAGGGTCACTAAATTTGCTATGATTTTTTTACCCATGATGAGACAGCAATAAGGTCAGATCTTTCCCCCATGAAGTTAACAAACTCCAGCAATCCCATGTCCTCCGCCTCAAACAGAGTTTCTCCCTGCAGAAGAGAGGAGGAACTGGACAAGGCACACATTCATCTCAGCCTACTTCTAACCTACTTCTGGAAATGGAATGACCAGAATGAGAAGTTTGGTCATAGTCCAGTCTGTATTTTTTTGCAAAAATAGTCACTAAAGAAAGTCTGCTCCAGACATCTTTCAAACCTAGCATTCTCACCAAAAAAATCATGCTTACAAGACCTGAGGCACAGTGAAGCCAGGGTAGATGCCATGTCAGGTTCAGAGCCTAGCTGGGTTATATATTCATGACCCTTTGTACAAAATGAGATCAGATGCTTGCTGACACTGAAAAGTGTCCCTTGTACTGCACGTGCAGCCCAGACAGGCCACACACCCAGGTGTCCCTGCACTGGAGCATAGGAGGGAAGGAGGCTTGCTGTGTATCTCACTCCGGCTATCACTGGACTCTGAATGGGGCAAGTGAGACCACCTGATGACTCCATACAAGACATCAGGTTGTCCTGGCACCTTCTCTCCTCCCTGCCTCAGGAGACTGAAGAGAGAAGCTAAATGGAGCCAGAGAGTAGCTGAGCAGATACCTTCACAAGTTTTCTTCTATGTTAACTGCAGTGTCTTCATCTTTGCTTGTCTGCTCTCCCTTCTCACATGACCAATCTTCACAGCCCTCTATCATCCCTAATACTGAAAACCATTGCTCCCAAAAAGCCTCCTTGTAGCTATGGTGTCAAATATTACTGACCTCTCCCCAGACCACTGAGACTGCATCCTGAGGCATCAGGGCAAGCCATTACCCTGCATCCTGTACCTTTACAGCACAAGACTTTATTCTAGGGTAACCAACCCTTGCTGCTGTAATAAACACAAAGGTGCCCTCACAGGTGCTTTGACTTTATCAATCCCTCCAGAGTGGCTCTCAGATGCCAGGTAGTGAACCCAGCAGTAGCAGAACAAGTACACACATCAAATCAGGGGAGCTCTCAATTGCCTGAAAACAACATGCACCTGGAGAGGTACTGTGGTCTGATGCTGCCTCAGAAATAGCTCAAGAGATAACAGGACTTATCTGGTCCAAGGCAAGTTTTCCTACTGAAACATAACCTGGTTTATGCAGAGGCCAAGCATCACCTTTCCCTTACCTGCACCTGCACCTCTCCTTTCTGCTTTCAGTGTCCATGTGCCTCTGACACTAAAAGAAGTTTACATACTTAATGTTGCAGTAGCTGCCAGAGGATGAAATAACATCCTGACAGCAGAATTACTACAAAGAACACATTCAAAATCCACAGAGAAGGCAAAGGTTGCTCAAAAGTCAAAGTACCCTGGGATCGCCCATATCATTTAGGGACAACACTGGAGAAGGTGAGCAATAAAAGCACAAAGAGCACAGTATACTATTTTTTTTTTCAAATGCAGACATCCAGAATGGATAGAATGTGTTTCTTCAGAAAACCTAGATAAAACAGTCAGTGTCAGCTTTCACCAGAACAGTATTTCCAGATAGAAAGATGAGACATCATTTGAGTTGCCCTGACTATAATGCACCTTGGGTAAAAAAACACAGCAAAAACGGTCAGCAAGTCAGAGCTTGCTTTGGTTTCAAAGCTACCAAGCATCACCCTGAAAAATGTAGACTTGGTACCAGGCAAAGCAAGAGACAAATACACTTGATAACACCCACAGAAAATTTACTCTTAGCTCTACAAGATGGGAAGTAGAGGAGGGTCCTTTGGACACTGAAACCAACCATATATTATTAAACTTGTCATCGCATTGAAGTTCATGAGAAAACTACACCGAGACACAAAGTCTTGGGAGAAAGGGACTAGGTGAAATTATCATCACCATCTGCTTCCAGCCAAGAGACAAGCCCTACAACACCATACTCCCAGTTGCAGATCCTATATAGGACTGGAAGTATCCATCAGGCACATGCAAAGAGCATGTCTAAAGCAGAAAACAGGCTACAGTGACAACTCAACCCAGGACAGATCTGCAAGACCCTGCAGCTTGTCAGCCTAAGTAGAGCAGGAGATTAGCACAAGTAGACAGGATGTGCTAGCTTCAGGCCCACAGCAGTCAGGAAAATCTCTGCAAAGGGATCTCCTGCATTCTGAGTTTTTAAGATTAGCCCAAGGAAAGTCAGCTCAGCTCTCTCTGTAACTGTTGGTATAAAAATAACCCATCTTCTGTCAAAAAATACATAGCTAAACCTTGTTATAGCTTGTGTCATACTCTCTTCAACTATGGTCTTATGCCCCTGGTCTGCATTTTTGAAGACAAGTCACAAAGTCCTCGAGGAAGACAATGAAAAGACATGACTAAGCAGGGAAAAGAATTTTTAAATTCATGCACACCATTAACTAACGCTGATATTAAAAGACATGGGAAAAGGAGGGGAAGGAAATTAATAGAAAGGGAGATAATGTTTACCTTCTTTTCAGAAAAGAAATGTTTATTTAGTAAGTGAGGAGGTGAGCAGGAATTCAGCCAGACAAGTCAAGGATGGTCACGTAGCTACACGTGGACTGAATCAGTACAACAATGGTCACTATTTACCTAAGACACTGAAACTACCCACATTTGGGTATTTGTTTAAAGCACAATTTACAATTATTTCTAAAATAATATTTCCCCCACATTTGGTGGCAATAGAACAGATTAACAAGGTAATCTATCTGGCCACTACAGAAGCCTAAAGAAGCAGGCACTGTACTAGCTGCAGGCTGAACCTATCTTGAGCCAAGACAGCACTTTAGATTACTGTCAAATCCTGCCTTCCTAAATGCTTTTCCAAATGTACTCCTATTTCTCTCATGTTCTTAAGATAAAGCATGATAGCAAAGTCAAAACAATCAAGGAGGTGGGTAGCCACATGCACTAAAGCCATGGATGAGAATGTCTCAGGTTACTGTGGAGATAAAATTAAATGAGTTAAAAGAATAGGAACTGCAAATAAATAAAAACTGGATGGATTCAACGAAGATAAGTCAGCTGAATGCTGCTAGATTCAAAGATGCTGCTTCTGATTCCAGAAAGCTGCAGCCACAGGTGCCTGGAGGCAGAGAAGGTGCAGTGGAATGTACACACAGTGCGACCTGGGAACACCTCAGCAAAGCGAAGATACCAGGATGTGACTTTGACTTCACCTAACTTCATCCAGCCACCCAGACTCACTAACCTGGCACTGGTGGTGGCAGAGGAGCCCATCACAGCTTTAAATGATTCTTCCCCTGTGCTTGCTATCTACACAGTTGGTAACCCAGACTCAGGTTTGGAACTAAAATTTGCATATGATTCTAGTCCAAAGAGTATCCAAAGACATTCATTTGGTTACAGAGCTAACAATTGCCATCTGTATCATGTGGATCACAGCTCAAAGTGGAAAGATCAGCAAAATTTGTCTACAATTTGAGAACCAACTCAGATCTTACATTAGATAGCATTCAAAGATAACACACTGAGCTCTGATTATATCTTCCACACTCTGATTTCATCATTACCAAACTGGCCCTGGATTAAAGAATTGTTTACAGTAGTTGTAATTATAATTTTTTATATATATATATATATACACACTGTTGTTAGATATATACTGCTCTTGGACACATATTGTTCGTATCTATCTAGAATACAGTCTTGACAAGGTAGAGGCCTTGTCAAGCTTCTAAAGGGGGGGAATGATGCCTTAGGTTTTAACTTTTATATTTTTCAAATCCTGTACTGCTTAGTATGTAACTCTGAAACTTCATACAGCCTGTTAGCTACTGTTCCCTCCTTCTGATTAGACATAACAAACCCTCTCTAGGTTTGCTCTCCAACGACACCTTGTTGTTCCAGGCCCCAAAATATGTAAACTAAAGCCTCTGACAGGGGGAGCAAACCTGGGGTAATTACATCCCTACCTGAAATTATAATTGGAGAATTAACCCTAATATGCAAATGGACCAAACTTATAAAAGTGTGAAAAACTTGTGACCCAGCATCCATCTTGGGTGGAGCCCCTTGGAGGCATTTGACTGCCCAGGGTATACCTTTGAAGGCCCTTCAATAAATACCTGTTTTCATTCTCTTGATCTTGTGTAGCCTCTGTTTTCAGGTAGCCACTTCAAGGTCTCAGTTCTGCTTTAGTACACTTGCAATCGTTTTCCCTGTGGCGGTGGCCCTGAACATTTAACAAAACATTTTGTACACTCAGCGAGCACCTTGAACACTATGTCCAACCTGAAGTATTTTATATTAAGTGTTAATACACTTTTTGCCTCTGAACACTGAGCAGGGTAGGCTACGCATACAAAGCAAGCAGAACAGTACATCAGATTTACTACAGGCTTAAACACTGAGTAAGTCGGACCGTATATTTTTCATTTGTAGTTCCAGTTTCCAGCTTGACCCACTCGGCCTGTGCAGCACAAACACAAGATTGCAAGCACCAAGTTATCCAAAAGGAGCATGTGCTCCTTATTTTGCTCTTAATTTTAAGCAGATTCTGACTCTGAACAGATTTTCAGAGAACATGAGTCACTTGCCTTGATCCTGCACAAAACAACAGTTTCTTGATGGAGCAACGAGAAAGGAGACAAGTTCTGTGCAAAGAGACTAAATTCAAATTGGAAGGTACCATGAGATCAATGACCAGGCGTGGCCACAGGAGCCCTGCAGAGCCTGCCACAGCTTTAGGAGAAAAACTGGTGCGTTTTTAATAAAAATGACCCTGGCATCAACCAATAGGTTAGGGTTGGGTTAGGGCTACAGTTAGTTTCCCTAGGGTTAGTTTTAGGGTTGGGGTTGGGTTAGGGTTATGGTAGGTTTAGGGTTAGGGTTTGGTAGGGTTAATTTTAGGGTTAATGTTAGGTTTAGGGTAGGATTAGGGCTGGGTTAGGGTTACAGTTACTGCTTGGTTAGGGTTAGGGTTGGTTTAGGCTTAGGGTTAGAGTTGGATTAGTGTTGGCATTAGTGTTTGGGTTGGGTTAGTTTTAGGCTTAGGGTTGCAGTACGGTTAGGGGTAGGTTTAGGATTAGGGTTAGGTTTGTGTTAGGATTAGGTTAGAGTAGGGTTAGGGTTAGCGATAGGGTAAAGGTTGGGTTAGGGTTGGGTAAGGGTAGGGCTAGGGTTAATGTGAGGGTTAGGGTATTCTGACTTGTATTGATATTACAGTAGTTAGGGTGCTTATAACACAACAAACAGACAACAGACCTATGATGTTGTAGCCCCAACACAAAGCCAGCACCGTGTGCAGTCAAATATAGTGTTTCAATAAATGCCAGTGGAAAAGTTGTATGATGTTTTAAACTGCTGCTTCACACAAAACTATGCTTTCAAACACAATGAAAGTTATCATTTCCCTTCTTCTCATTTTACAGAAGCATCAAGACTCTCCAACGATAAAAAGGTGAATTTAGCAATTCTAGGCCAGTGTTTTTTTGTTTCAGTTAATACATGTATGCCAGCAGTAGAATTTTATTCTAACATCTTTGTGAGTTTTTAAAAGCATTTAATTATTATGTGGTTGTACTAGGCCTTCCCTCTTCTTAGGTTTTTATTTTTAAAAGCTTTGCACAAATAAAGACAATATGTTCTTGCATCGAAATAGGCAATATGGGAGTCCCCCAGAGAGAAAATACCAGCCCACATCAAATTTAGGGAACTGTAACTTTAGAGACAGAAAAAAAAATTGAAATTAAATTATTCTAAATTCACTTAGAAACAACTAACTTCCATATACCTGGATTGTACTTCCACTTTTTAAACCAAGGATTAGGCTCTGGTTTATGGAGTAGGATCAGAAAGCTCCTTAAGTTTTGCAATTCACCTACATGCACTCTAGGTTACACATTAAAAGACTTTTTAGTTTGGAACTCAAGAATATTGTGGCTGGGAAAGAAAACTCAGTGTTCATTAGTTTAATGACATCCTGGAGCCAAATTCACTGTCAGCTGTTATGTAATCTTCCCCTTTGATTTCCCAAGGCAAGATGACATGTGCAGCCTGCCAAAGACAAACTTTCATATTATTTAACAGTTGGAATAATGTGTATGACAGGGAATGAAGGCAAAAGAGCAAATTGGCTTTTAAATGAAAAATAATAACGGGATAGAAGTTAACAATGGTCTGTGCCTGGCAGGGAAGTGTTGAGTTCTCCACGCTGAGTCACCAAAGAAAAGGTCAACAAGCAGAGCCCACTCTCAACCAACTGAACACCAAGGAATTCTTGCCTTAATTACATGTGAACTGAATCAACTTGAACAAATCTTTACAAATGAGACCTTCTATAAAAAAAGGAAATGGAGAATTTGGTGCAAAACCAGCCACTGGCAAAAGGTTCCTTGACACATTCATATCGAAAAATATTAGTGTTGCCTCAAGACATCAAATCAAATATGCCCTAATTTGTTTTACAGTAAATTTGGGAAAGATGGGACACAAAGCTCTGTAGGCACACAAAAACACGACTCTGAAGTTGCTTAGAGACTGTCAGGCTCACTTGGCCAAGCTAGACAACGCTAAGAAAGACTACAAATGTTGACAAGAAGTGTATTTCTAGGTATCTCAGTTGTAGAGTTTTACATATTTTGCTGTTCATAGCAAAGACATCCTTGTAAGCCAGCAGACCTTTAAAAGAACAACCAAGGCAGAAGCGTGCATTTACCATGGCAGCGCTGTACCAAACGCTTCTGAAAGTTCTTCTGGTTACACTCTCTTTACACTCAGGTCCCAGGTCGAACTGGAAACATTTTGCAGATTGGTTTCTTAGGTTGGGGGTGACTTAAGATTAAAGTGAGTAAACTCACTTAATTTCTTCAGAACACTAGAGACTCATTAACCAGTGGTGCAGTAATGAACATTTGTGCCGTAACTTGCTGCCTAGGCAACAAGGAACTGTATTTATCAAGCGTGAAATTAGCATTAGAAAGTAGCTCCTATGGAAATTAAGTAGAAACTGTTGTAGCATGGCAGCTTCCCACTGAAATTTGAAGTTGTGATGCCCTCCTGAAAGAACTCAAATATTTGGGGGGAAAGAATTTCTCCTCTGTGGCAGAGCTAACAGTAGCTCCCATTAAAGTACTTAAGAGTCACAGTGGTGTAAATTCAACTAGAGAATTAATTAGCAATTCTGTAATAACATACCATAATCCAAACAGTAAGTGAGTGCAAAACTGAAGGTCTGAAGAGCAAGAGGAGGAAGGGACTAAGTTTTTAGTATATTAGAACAATGTATCGTATTTATCTTCTTAATTTTTCCAAACACCTATTTCCCCGCTGAAATTCAACATGTACTGTGCTTGAAGGCTTATCTGCAGGTAGTCTAGCAGGAGGATTAAAGTGTTTTGGCTAATTAGACAGAGACACTCTTAGCTGTTTTCCAACAGGGAAGTTTTGTGACTTCCATAGCAAAAACCTTCACAAGAGAACTATTTCTCCACCAAAACAGAAGAAAAGCTGAGCTTGTCCTGCTAAAGAATTTCATGGTTCATCCTTCGCCCACTCCAACAGACCCAGTGAAAAGCTCACATTGACTGTAAAATGAAAGACCTCTCAATTTTATCTCATTTTCATCATCCCTTGAAAGTTAATGTCATATACTTAATTCAGGACACAGACACAAAAAAGCTCTATCTCCTCGTGAGCCTCCATAGAGGACCTCCTCCTAAAACCTTCAGCTTTTCCTAAGCATTCTTGGTTTCAACCAACCATGCCTTTCCTGATCCTGGATGACTCTGGGTCCTGCTATTCCACAATGGCTGATCTACTTCCCTGTTCCCATTGCAGCCTGGCCAAAGCCACAGTCAGACTACGGAAAGTGTAATGGGGTTTGTTAAGAGAAGGGAAAAAAATATTACTGACTTCAAAGCCTTGGCAGAATAGTTAATTTTGCCAAACCAGAGCTGCTAGCTATGCCTGATGAGATTAAAGCACACCCCATGAATAAAGTTCATTAGAACATACTAGCTCCACTGGGAAAGCTATTCCATGGCCCCCTAAGTGTCTTCTCATCACTAACCTACTTGCAAAAAAACCCCAAAAACTACGCAAAAGCCTTGTGCTCCCAAAGATAGAAATTCCCATACAAAACCCTACACAGGAACATGGTCTCCAAAACTGGACAAAAAGGCCTTCACAATACCAGAGATGTGACAATCATTTGAAAGCCTCCATATATGCAATCAGACACCACTGTGGATGAACACCACCACCAGGCCTGAACTGAAATAGCAGATAAACATCCGCATTGAGTATCTTGAGCCAAGTTATTTTAGGTTTCAGCAAGACTTACTATCCAAAGGTGAACGAGACAAAATTAAACCTATGGAACGCCTGAAACTCAGGTAAAAGTTTGCTTGCTTGACTAAGAGGGACTTCTCATATATAAACAAAAAATTATTACAACTGACTTTAAGTCACACCAAAATCTGTGTTTCTTGCAAACAAGTATGATCACATAGATAGTCACATAAGCAGAATACTGGCACAGATGTTATCCCAAAGATGGGAGAGTTGAGGAAGTCAGGATGCGCACAACAGCGACAGAGCTGTGGTGACACAAGCAGTGAACTACAATCAGGGTAGGTGTGTGTTCACAGCTCATTAACTCCGCTGGGTAACTGCCTATATGGAAACTCTTCCCTCGCGGTGACACAAGGCAGCCAGCTCCACTTCTGCCCAGGGGTCAAGCTCTGTTGCAATTAGCATGTTATTTATCCCCTCCGGGAGCTGCCTGTGTAGGCCTGCCACGCGAAACACAAGCCAGGGTTGCTCTTAGCCTAGCAGCTCAGGGTAGCATATACTGTAACAGAAGCAAGATCAAACAACTTTATTCTGTTCAACAACTGCTTGACTTCAGTTAGAAATGTGCCAAACACCCCTTTTTTAAAGGAGGCTGCAACAAAATGAACACTTCTCCACAGAGCTTCTTGTTAAGGGAAATGCCAACAGATGAAGGAGTTGCAGCAAGACAGTTGTCCGCAGAAGGCAGTGCCTGCAGGAGGACATGAGAAGTGACATGACAGACTCTATTCAGAACAGAGCATGGTGATTATAGTAGGCTAAAGATGCTTTCTAAAGGACAGGAAGCAGCTAATACTGCTCCAGTTGTGTGATATTCCCACGTTCTCCTTGAGAATGGCAGCAATAATGAGCAAACCATCCCTCTTCTCCACCTGCACCACCACTGCAGCCTTGTTTTACAGGCACATAGCATCACTTTTAAACCACAGTAACAGAGCAGAGTTATGCCCACAGCTTCAGCAGAGCTGAATGGGTTTTCTGTAGAAATAGCTGAAAGAAGTGTGATCAAAGACCACCCCAACCCAGAAACTCTTCTCTTCCCCAGGGCCAACAGCAGATGCCATGGGAACAGAAGCACACAGCAAGCAGTCAACAGCCTTCCAAAGGATGTTCATCCAGCCCCCAGCAATTCAGTTCATAGGCTATTGGTGATGTCTGGCTATTAGCAGAAATTAGCCCACAGGATTTCTACTGTTCTTTTTACAGTGTACTGCAAATGGTAAGAGCAAATGAAGGTTCAAAATATATGCTGCTGGCTAGTCCCTGGCCAACTCAGGTCAAACATTTCCATACAGCAATAGTGAAGCAAGGTTAGAAAAATTAAGTGAAAATTAGAAGTGTGACAGAAATTTCATTCAACAAAAACAATGAGCATATCCATAAAGCGTACCAAGAAGCATAATGACAAATGCAAACAAGGACCACTCCCAAGATATTTCACCAGGATTTGCTCAGCAGGGCTAACAACTTCATTTTTTATCAGAGCACACTGTTTTAGGATCTATTATCATTGACTCCTTTCTCTTAACCACAGTAGTTATGCCTGTTTTATAACAGAAATGCTCCTTAGCCACCCTGCACAGAGGTGCATTTGATTCTGAGATCCAATCCAGAATCTCACCAACTGAAAAGACAACACCAGTAAAACTTAACAGGTGTTAAACAGACTTCAGTTTTGATCATTTCTTCCTCACCAACAATATCCCTCTTAGAGATCAATACACTCATTACAGAAAACAATACAAATATATGCTCTGCTGGGCTTGGGCTCCATCACATTGTGAAGAACTATTAATCAACTGCCCACGTTTAAGAATAGCAATAACCTTACCTTTATACTTGGGAAATGTTAACTTAAAAAAGAAACAAATCTTTCGGCTTAATTTAAAATTGTAGTTGACCCTCTATACCTAGATTAGCTATGGCAGATACCTTCCACCACCACCACCACTCCATCAGTTTCCTTCCTGGTGCATGTGTAACTATCAAACCAGCCCCACTTCAACAAAAACCTTGCCATTCAAATATAGCCAGGACTTACATGCACTTGGACTTGTACATCCAAGCATGCAGAGAGTGTGTGCTGATGGGCAGGGGAAGAGAAGGTGGGTACAAGGACTGCCTGACAGCAGGAGGAAACGCTGGAAGCAAAGCCACATTCCAAATATCAGGTAATCATTTTCCTTATTTAGGTCAGGGGAATCATCTCAGTCGCATATTGTGAGGCTGCTATTTTTGTACAGACCAGCTTTCACACTGAGCAGAGACACTATGCTTCCTGGGTTTTGTTTTTTTAAAAATAATCCTTAAGAAGACATTGATGCCAATTCCAACACTTAAAGCCTTACACAGGTCAGGCCATCTGTTTCTTAACTTGGAACAGGAGGAGAGAAAACTGGATAAAACCACCCTCCCCATGCCTTTTACCTAAATCTAAAGCAGAGAAATACTTTGCAATAAACCACAAATTAGCTAGTATACACTGTCTGTGCTTCCTCTTAATCCCACTATGAAACATATTTAAGGAAAGGAAATCAGCAGTAATGAAAGCACCTCAAGAATCTACCCAAGAATATTACTTCTCAAAAGCCAGCTTATGATTCCATTTTTATTAGCTCTACAAAATTTGTCAAGGTCAGATTTGTTTTAGTTTGGGTTTTTTTTTCTTAGACAGGTACTGCGAGAGTCCTTAGTAAAAATTAAAAGAAGAGCAAGTGGAGGGGAGAAGGGAACCTGTTGGGAAAAAATGCAGGCCTACCACCACCAATTAGTCTTCTGGTGTCCCTCAAAACCTAAATCTAGTAGAGACTTTCTCATGGACTGTACATGAAGCAGGGTCTAACAGAGGAAGATGCAGTTTTCTAATGATGAAAGAACAGCTAGCAAAGAGCAGTACTGTTCTTCCCCAGAGAGCAGCAGTATTGTCAGACATCAACAACACAAACACGCAGGGAAATAGCTCTTGCTTTCTCATAATTCATGACCAGAGAATTATAAAAACCAGTTATCATGGCCCGGGTTGTTTGGGGTGAGTGGAAATGGTCTCTGACCATGTGGGTCACATTCCACTGCAGAAATGCAGGTACGTCTTCATCTCTGCTGGAACTCTCACCCCAGTCCCTGGTATCCACTCCATCTTTCTCGATCTGACCACCCACAGGAACATTCTAAGACTCCTGGTATATATGGATCCTATCTCTTTGAGTGGTGAGCAAGTTCATCCCACATTAAAGAGGAGAAACTAAGCTCCACTGAACTAAAAGGGAGATTTGCTATCAAGTTTGGTAGATAATTTAATTTTATTTCTTAGTCAAGATTTGCCTTAAGAAAATCAGGAAAACAACTGGAAATAAAGTCAGCATCAGAGATGCTGAGCTGTAAGACTGTCAAGTGTAAACACTCTATTTTTTCCTCCACCTCAGAAGATTAAAATCACGTAATTTTTAAGTGTATTTATAAGAAGATCTTAAAGCAGGGCCTTTGGAGAAGTGTGCTCTCAAAGTCCTTGCTTCAACCCATTCAAACCATCATATTTAAATCAGATTGCTTAGAAAACAAATGAGCAGGCCGTTTTTCCCACAGCTTTACAGACTGCTACGCAGGAATTCAATAGCATCTAGGAGGTTAAAAACATGTTTTCCATACACTTCTCTTGCAACAACAATGAGGGCAGTGCAGAGCTAACCCAGGGATGAACAGCAAAACAGTCATATCTGCAAACGTGCACATTCTTGGCTATAGCTGTTTACAGGTTTGTGATTCATAATTAATACCCCCAATGAAAACAACTACTCGTGTCTGAAAGCCCTAAAGCCACAACGAGCTAATTACTAATAAAAGCTCTACAGTCTCGGTTAAGCTGTGGGAATGCAACCAGGCACAGCAAATAGTGCAATGGTGGCAAAGCTTGAATTCTCTGGCTACTTTTTGATAAATCAGTCTCAGTTCTGCCCCTTCCCCTTTCCCTTGCCTTCAAAAATAAAACATCTTGCTCCCCAATACAATGCAAAGGAAGATGAAGAGACAAGACAGCCAAAGCAGGAAAAACAAAACAAAATACAAAAACCCCACAGCCAGGTGCCTCATGGGACACTGGGGAGCTTCAGTGCAGCCATCACCTGTGGTCACCTCGTGATCAGCAGCAGGACATACCAAGATATGCTGTGCAACATAGATACTAGATCTAAATGTTGCTTTTTCCCAGGAAGAACTAACAAGCTGGTTTGAGAGCTACAGATTTACTTTTTTTTTTAAGGACTGTTGAAGTTCATCTTCCAGAGACAGAAAGGCCAGAAGTGGCTACTGCGCCAGAAGTGTAACAAAGACCTCCAGACATATTTTTCCTCAGTTTCTCTCACACACTTTAAGTTTCTCACAGCCCCAGCAGACAGTACAGTAAGTTTTCCGCTGTTTGAAGCCTTTTAGATCTAAAAATAGAAGTACCAACGCAGCTCTTAAATCAGCAACCGGGTAGAACTCTGTCTAATTACTGAGGCTTCTCCATAAGGGATCTGACAAAGTTAGAAACTGCATTACCCAGGTATGTGGCACAAGTTTAGCTGCTGCCTGTACACTAGGGAAGTCTACTCCCATCAGGTTGTGATTGGGATCAATAAGCCAAGCAGCTGTGTGGCACACCTTGTTGGAAACTCAGCACACATAACTAGAACATAATTTGGTTTATAAAAATCAGAACAGATAGAAGTTTCAACACACTGTTTGCAGATTAATAGCTGTCGTCATGTTACCAGGCAGTCAATCTACAAAGAGAAAATTCAACAGTGTCAGGGTCGTCTACCCCTTGGACTGTGCCTTTAAGCAATTTTGGTACCAAGAGAAGCAAAGGGTTCTTATCACCCACGAGCGGCTGTCAGTGCCGGGACACGCTCCGCTGAGCAGCACATCCCCGGTGCGCTCTGCTCACCCAGCCCCAATTAGCAGGGATGGTAGCAGAGATGTTCCAGCCCATCATGAGACGATTATTACTGCTAGATCATACCAGCAGCAATTGTGTCAATTAACAATGAGGCTGACTAGAGGTATTTGTTCTGAAATTTGGGATTACAAGGTCAGGACAATGCTCTATTAGCATCGAATCTCAAAGGTCATCTTTATTTTCCTGCTGGCTTGTGTACAAGTGCTGCCAAGCTGTAAAGCAGCAGCACTTTCTGAGGGGTGTGATCTGTACTTCGGTGCTTCTGCTGAGTGTTTGGTGGGTGAAGAAAAGGAGTCAGGAAAAAAAAAGTCAGCCATAACTCTTGCAAAATTCAAGCAATGCACAAGAACAAGCTGCTGTGTTTGGGCATAGAACAGAGACAACAGCCCAGATGTAAGTAGTGAATATTCATGGAGCTATTTCTGTTTAAAAGGAGGTCCTTAAGCACAATGTAAGTTGACTGNTTTGTTTGTTTGTTTTCTTTTAATCAATAACCATTGCTTCATGAAGATGAACCGCTCTAAGTGTTTTGGAAGATTCACATGTAAGTGTTTTGTGAGCTGGATGGTCAAAATGGCATAAGCTTGGACATTCACGACAAAAGTTGCCACCACAGCACTTTGGTTATGACTAAAAGGCCTCCAAGCACTGTGACCAGATCTAATTCTTTACCAGAGGAGGAATTTTCAGGAATGGAAGGAAAAGAGCAGGTGGTAACTCCTGCTTAAGACACAGCATTGCTATGTTCCCTTCAGAATAAGACTTAATATTTAGTATCCAGACAAGTCTGTTGGTCATTATCCAGTGAAAAAAGTGGTGGTTTTACTTCTCAGGTGCATGAAAATTTTACAAGTGTAAAATCAACAACTCCTTTTCAGCAAGGCAACACAGCATTCTAACACAGCTCCCACACCAGCTGCATTTGGAACCCATGAGTCTGATGCAAAATCAGTCCAGAAGCACCAGGGTGAAGATGCATCAACTCCTTTCTCTCGTGCACAATCTCCAAACATTATCAGTATTGATCTTGCCTTCAAGTCAGACAAACATTTGGACCGTCTCCAGACTCTTAAGTAAGAGAGACCAAAAGAGCCAGTCCTCCAGCTGCCAGAAACACAACACAACCTTGCTATGGGACAGGCTTCTGTCACAGCAGATTTTCAGCCCTGTTCAAAAAGCAGGCAAGGAGCTTTGCTTTACTTGTGTTCAGAATGGCATGAAATATGCCTTCCTATTTGATGTGGGATATCAAAGCAGGGTTAATTTGCAAGGTGCCCCAACAGAGTATGACCATGAACATGAATCCAGCCCAGTTCTAAACATGAGTACATGTGCATGGCTGACACAACTCCCTCCAAGTGATTTGAAAGAGCAGAAAACTGGAAGCAGAGAAAAGCTTCCCTTATTCCAAAGGGCTTAGAATAGATGCAAATCTTAAAATGTTCATCAGAATTTCTCCTGTCCTCAGTACTGACCTTACCACTGAATCACCAGGGCACTTTGGAAGAGCTGCTGAAGACAAGCTGTTAAATCATCTGCAGAATGTCTTAGAGAAAGGAATACACCGGGTTTTCCCCTCCCCTACCTTCCCACACAACACAAGCCTGCAGGCAGTGTTTCACTGAGCAATAAGGCCAGAGTGAAGCCACAAAGAAATCTTATAAGATAAAGAGCAGGAATAAATAGTTAAAGAGGGTCAGTTTTCCCTCCTTATTCCTTATCAACAGCCAAGTTGTAAGCTAAGGAGATGTATCCTTAACCTGCAGAGCTGACTACCAGACCTCTTCCATTTTGAACTCTAATGTAACTATTACATGAACTCATTCATTAACATCACAGGTACTATGCAGAAGTTATCACTTCAGACTGCTTTACTTTTGAGTGACCTTGCAGTCACTTCTTGCTCCGCTTGCAGGAAATCACGTGAAGTAGATGATCAAGCCTGGCAAACTGGGGACATTGCTACAGATTTGATACTGTTCTGGTATAACACAATGCAGGTAAGACAAATCAACAAAAATCCCTTGTTATTCTTAAGTAGAATTCCAGTAGAATTCTTAATTCCAGTAAGAGGGCTTTTTTCCCTCAGCTTAGTTTCATTAGTCAGCGTATTTTATAACAGGAAGAGTCAGTGGTTGATGAAGGCTTGGAAGCTGCCTATGGAGTTCAGTGGTTTTGCCAAGGAAAAAAGTTTGTAACTACTTGGCAGAGGCCTGATTTTAAACAACATTCACCAAAAATTAAGACATATGGTTACATGCTATACAAGACAAAAGTTACATGTTGCACTTTGTTTCCAAACAAAAGAGAAAAGGTGAGTTACTTATTTGCCATTTTTTAAGATGAAGAGGGAGTTGACTGACTACAAAACCTAGAACAGCGAGATAGTTCAGACAGTTTTAGCTGAAGACTATGAAATCTGCAGAGCAAGAGCACCTTTCTTACTCCTATGGGAAGCCTGCCTGGCTGTTCAAGTCTGGGGGCAAGATTAAGGCCCATCATTTCCATGGATGGGTTTATTATTTGCTCATGTAATTCCATGAAAACCCTTGAGCATATGATGGTTCCCTACTAACCTGCCCCAAATTCAGAGCATGCCTTCATCACCGAATCAGTACATGCAGTTTACAGCACCAAAGCAGTATATTCTTACAGTAATTTTCCACCTCTCCAATAAGCAGATGTCTTCCAAGTAATCCCCATGTTCCTGCAACTTGCCTTTTTTTCCCCTTCATTATTCCATCTTGTACCCAGGATTAAAGCCAATTTATACCTGCAATATTTATTAACATTTCTGTTGAGACTTACCTAGGATATTGGCAAAGCTCCAAGATAAGCAATTGGATTCAAACTCTGAATTCCTGTTTTAAGTAGAATGTACTTGTGTTTATTTATAGCCACTATATCAATTTTATCTGATGATTTACAGAATTTAGGTCCGCGTCATCTCTGTGGAACTCAGAGTCAGCATCCATGTTATCAGCTTTGAACTCACAGAATAAGGACAGCGGAGTCAGTAGGGTCAGTATTTGCAAAGCAGGTTGTGGAGCTGCTTTCCAGAATGGTAACAATTTAATAGGTGTCCTTCTTCCTAACTCTAGCCATGGCATCTGCAATGTTACACCATTTTACAGCTGCCAAAGAATTTCTAGCAATGATTACTCAGGGAATGGTTGCCCCAAAGGAACAGGATTCCAAGTATTAGCCATCACAGAGGGGAAAGTGCCTTTTTCCACATCAGGAGCTTTTTGCTCAAGTTCAAAGTAATTTCTAAACACTTCCTACACACATCAATTGCTGTGAAAGAGGCAAGCTGTACTCTGAGCCTCCACTTTGCCACTTGGCTATTTAAGTCATCTGAGAAGCTACTTGCACTGTACAGGATGCAAACATGCAAAATGCACTTTTACCCTCACTTGGACCCTGCAGAGGTCAATTTCTGAGGAAGCAGTGTTAACTGATACTGTTATCACATAATTATACACAGAACACAATAAACTGAAGGTCTGGGAAAATTCCAAATACCAAGAGACAATCTTGCAAATAGGAAAAAAAAAGAAGATTCCCCTCACAGCAAGGGACAGTGCAGTACCATGATCATTTCAATGGACTGGCGCATGTCATTTAAACAAAACACGCTTGTCTTGGCCCAGGTTTTGTCACTTCTGTCAACCAAACCCTGAGGCTTGACCTCCTACCATTTTGCCACATGCTGGGGGAAAAAGGGACCATGGTAGAACCGTGCAGACATTGCTGCTGGGAAAGGGACAGTTGAATGTCGATGGCTCAGAGGAAAAGATAAATGGCTATCTCTGACAATAGGCTTTAAACCAATTTCCTTGATCTGTTCTGCACAACTCACTTGATCTGTTCCCAAGTAAGACTCATTCCAATACAAGACAGGAGAAACACCCTAAGCATCCCTATGGCCAGCTAGCCAAGTAAACCAAGGAACACAACACATCTAACACAGAAGGAGTTTTCAGAGCTTAAGGAGGATGAATTTTAGAGCACACCTGTACAAAACGGAGGAGAGGAAACAGTTGAATGACAGGTCTAGTTAATGCACCTCTTTCAGTTTCAGGTATTGACAGTACCATGGCATCAGGCAGTCTCAGGGCAGAAGGGTTACTCAACACTGGTCTGTGGGGATCACCAAAGAGAAGAGGAAAGGTGTGTCAACACAACCTGACAGCTACAGAGACAGCTGACAAGAGCAAACAATACAAGAACAGACACCGGGTCTCCGTGGACTGCCAGGAGAAGATAGTTACAGTCAGACTAACAGGCTCCAGACTACACCCAGGTCAGCGCTATCTGGCAGGAGCCAAGGAAGGTTCGGACATCAAGATAATCTTGCCACTGCCTTAAAAGGAATGGAATTAATGACCACCAGCATGAAGACCACAGCTTTGTGAAAGGTCAAACACATGCTTCCTGCCAAGAAAGAGACTCTGCCCTCTCAGTGACATCAACAGCATCCAATTAAGCTTCCCACTAGTCTTCCTCCGCTGTATAAGCTCCAGTTCCCGTGGGGTTCTCAACCTGGAGACACAAAATTGTACACTAGGTGTCATCTCCCATCTACCCTGGCAGGCCAGCTAAACTTACACTAGTCACCAACAGGAAATAAGAGGACACTCTGCTCAAAGTGTTGCTGCTTGGCCCATAAACGTTAGAAGGATTTAGTTCCTCCTCACCAGCATGAGAAGTAATCGTTGGTGTACAGTTTCTCTAATTCTTGAACGTCTTCTGCACTACTGAGACCACACAGATAAAATAACAGACTCAAAGGATAGGAAAAGGCATTTTTTCACCTTAAATCACATTGCTGTTCTATGCTAGCCCAAGAAAAGTTTGGTTTGGGTTTTGTGCTTAGTTTTCCTGCCACGTTATGGTGACCACTTGAATTCACTGCAGTTGCTGAATCTGTAGGCTCAGAGCTGCGAATGTATCCACCCAAAGAACATCCTTGACCTCCAGGATTGTTTGCCACAGCACAGCATTCTCTGCATCGTGGCTTTGGGTGCTCACTGGATATGTGCCTATTCAGAAAAACATTTTGCTTACCCAGCAAAGCATCTTTATGAAAGTATTCTGAAGGACAACAAAAGAGCTGGATTTCTGCCTGAACCAGCAAGTAGGTCTACAGGCCGTGGTCCCCTTTGGGTGTGTCCCTGCACTAGGAGGAGCAGGGAGAGCAGACATGGATGTCTGTGACCACCAAGTACCACAACGGATGCCCTTAGAAAGGACAGGTTTAATGGCTATGAAAAGTAAAGTTCAATCCATGTTTATAAAAATGTATCAGCACAGCTAAACAAAGGTAAAGGTATGTCCCTGCTCATTACAGAGGGGTGTGACTAGATAACCTTTAAAGGCCTTTTCCAACCCAAACTATCCTGTGATACTGTGCCAGCTTCTGTATTCCCTTATCTCATCTTAGCAAGAGGCACAGAAGTTAATTAGATGAGAATCTTATTCCAAGAGCCTCTAAATGCTGCTTAAAAAAAATACAGGAAATATAAGCAGAGACACTTTCAGGCATCTTAAAGAACCCCTATCTGATTCAAAGTCTTCCAATAGGATTTACCCAACTGGACTGATCACACTTAACTTTTGACAGGGTTCAGCAGTCTGGCAGAAGTAGGCATTGTTGCAAGGGTGTACTGGGAGCTGCTGAGTGTTGTGCAGGTGGTGTGATAGGGCAGTGGAGGTTGGTGTTTGCTTCTGCTCTGGTCAAGAAGCAGCAGTGAGACCATGACTGCTCAGAGTAATGGTTTGGTTGTTGGGGGACTATCCTCAATTTAAAGAAACCAGATCTTTCCTGGCTTCGCTTTGGTATTTTTCATGGGCATGAAAAACTGCTGTGAATTGCTCCAGGGACCAGAACTGGAAGAAGCACTAGGTTGAGGGTATGTCTGTGAAGAAACTGAAATAGAATCAGTATATAACCCATGCAAGTATCAAGTCTAGTTATTTTTCTTTAAAATTCACATTTACAGTAGCTGCACCCATTCTTTGGCCTGGAAAAACAGACAGGCTCTCCAGGATAACAGGTTATGTCTCTTTTAGATAATGTTTTATCAGACTAGATTGTGTCTGCATCCTCATAGGATATCCTCTGATCTCTCTCAATCTAACCTCTCCAGAAGAATTCTGACACCCAGGAGTAACAAACATCTTTCCAGACTGGTTGAACGCAGAGGTCCAGAGGCCCCACTCTGGTAAATACCTGAAGAAACAGAAAAATGTCTCTGCAGACCAGAGAGGCTGCAGGAAGAGAATACAGCCCAGAAATTCAGTGGCATTCATGGGGACACAGAAAGCAATTCCACACTTCTGCCTCATTCCACTACAAATACTTTTCATCAACTAAATCCAGGGTGCAACGGTAGCAGGCAGATGGTGGGAGAGAAGTCAGGGCTGAAAGCAGATGAACCACAGAGGAACATAATGCCATGCAGAGTTTCCAAGCCTGAGTTTCCTTCATTGTCCAGACAGACTGTCTACTTTCCCCTCCTATATGGCTATGAAGGGATGGAAAATATTGAATGCATCACTGTAATTAGAGAGCACATGATGGAGTTATCTTCACCATGACTGATCTGTGGACACACACAAAGCAGACCTTCAACACAAAGACTGCTACTCTCAGACAAGGCGTACCACTCAGAAAGACACACGCTCAATCCCTCTCTCACACACCAGAGAGCTCAGCAGAAGTCTTAGCACCTCAATAAGATGCAAACCATATTGCACTAATATATTAATCTCCTCCCTCACTCTTATGATTCAAAACTCTTTTGATTTAGGAAAAGTCATTTGTAATAAATGGTAGAAGTCACTTAGAAACTGTAAGGCTCTAAGTACACAGTTACACCACCAGCCATTCGAAGGATTAAGGCATGCAAATACAGAAGTATGAACTCTCAAAATGCCTGCAAGACCCTCTGTTTACAAGCAACCAGAAACACAGCATCTAAATAATTTGTATAAATTCTCAGTCACTGTGTGAACAAACTCAGTTTGAGTTTCAGCTGTGTGCTCTGCTTGGCTAGAGAGCAGCAGTGTTTCTGTATTTGCGATGCCTGAATTATGAAAAAGAATGAATCAGCCTTGAAACAAAGTCTGTTCCTTCCATCAGTTTCTAATTAATGGCTACAGATAAAACAAATGGAGAGCAGCTTTTATCCTCGTGCTGTGTTGGTCCCCCTCTGGTGAAGGCAACATTAAAAGATGACGTTGATAAGCGAACTGAACAGAGAGGGCACTGGGAGCCACACTAGGATCTCTTTCCATCAGGAATCTTCCAACTGGGTTAGAAGGACCAAGCATCACAAAAGGAGACCAGAACACCATCAGCCTGACTGGACAACACACGTGTACAAGTTGCCTTCACTTTGGACTAATTAGTCCATAGCCCATTCCAGCAGATTTGCTGGCTTCAGATGTCTCAAAACAGACACTCAGCAAAAACCTGGGAAAGAGGAAGTTTTTTAAGTAGGCTTCATGTTGAGACAAGTCACTTGACTGATGTCTCCGTTTTTCAGTTTTGTGGAGGTAGCAGAGATTGTCCTTTGCTGCACCACTGACTGTTGCTATTTTGACCACAAAGGCATCACTAAAAAGATGCCACTTTCTGTAACATCCTTCAATCTCATGTTTAGGCATGTTTTCATTTTCATCTGTAAAGAATCTGTATGAAACCTGATACACCAAGAAAACCAAGTGATGCCTTCTCCCTTACCTCAATCTAGGAAAAACAGTGTGTGACAGAAATGCTGTCATTTAACACATGTAGCAAGTCAACCATCTAAAGACCAATAACATAGTGTTCAAGAGACATATTTTTACTAAGACACTTCAAACTCCGACTCCTGCATGATTCCCTTTGCCCCCTTTCAGCAGGTCTAATAATACCACAATATGCAGCATCATTATAACACATCAGATTCTAGTCCTTGAAGTCCAGTTGGTTTTAATTCCTTTTTAAGCATGCATCATTCAGGCTGAAGCCTTCACAGAGCCTCCAAGCTTTCTCTGAAATTCAGCTTCCTCAGAGAGACAACAGCATCCTGCAGCCTACCAGGCCCAGAGAGCCAGCACAGACTGAATGTAGCTTAACCACCAGCCTGTTTTGTGCTTGCAGCTCACCAGTGGCTTTGCCTTCAGCTGCAGATATTATAAACACACATCAAAAAAGATGCCTTTGTCCATCATCTCCTACACACCATTTTCACTTTCAGTTGTGCAAAAATGTCTCGCAGAGGAATCCAAGACAAAGCCTTGAATGTGTTACTTTAAGGTACCAACATCTGTGACATACCTGGTTCTAATTTCATTACTACAAATCTGACATCTGCAGGCATAAACAGTGGCCATTTTTGCCATCTAGAAAAGTTACTGCTAAATAGGAGCTTTTATGAGTAGTTATATGACAGTTACTCAAACTGTCTGCTTTTAGGTTCTACCTTCTCATAACTCAAAGTTTTATTCAATAATCTTGATCATGCTTTTTTTCCTGAGAATTTCAGGACATTTCCCTAACTTTGTGCTGCAGTCAAACTGTTGTCTACCACAGGAAAAGCATGAAGTTGTTTGTGAGGAAGATTTATTATTTCATCCTTTTTCAAACAGCAGAAGCAGGGCTATTTTAGGAAGGGAAGAACAAGACCCAAAACAAAACAAAAACACAACACCCAAAACCCCAGCCAACCAGAGCTGCACAGGCAGGTAGCTCTACCACTGGCCAAGTGCCTTTTCCGGATTTCAGGAACACCCCTTCTCATCCTACGGCTCACGTTTTTCAGGCACTATCTTGGTTGTTCAAACCAACCCCTCACAGAGAACCAGTCTTCCAACTGCCAAGCACTCAACCCTTCCTGAAAACCTGATACCTTTCCTGGACTACAGAGAAAACCAAACAGCATCACTTGTAGAAACGCTGCTCTGCATACCCCTGCACATCCACAAAGTCCAGTACATTTCCTGGTTTCTTTGACATGCACTGATAGCTTCCATACTCGAACTACCTCTGTTTACAACTCACGGTGACTCGTGCGAGATTGCACTGCTCTCTCTACGGTGCAAAATCTGACAGATTGAAATTATCTGCAGCTCACTTCTCTCTCCTTGAGGAACGGTATGTTTGCCAGTTCACCACAACACTTTTAATAATCCCTATCACGGTATAATCCTGTAATGTTAGAAAATGAGGAAGACATTCTTTATAGACAGAACATAATAGCTGTGCCAAACCTTCTCCACAACAACCTTAAACCTTTTAGAACAGCCACACTTACTATTTGATTCCCAAATTCAAAAAACATTTGAGATGACAGGAGAAAAAAGCCAATAAAAATCTTTTAGTGAAGCAGCAAACCCACAACACAATTTTAGGATATCTGAACTCCTATGCTAAGACTCCCAAAGGCAAAATTATTTAAGCCATTATTGGAAGAGAAAAAAAAAAAACCAGAAAGGAAAAAACCCACTAACTTCAGTGAACAATTTGTCTATCCCTGAACACTCACAGTACAGGGTACTGACTATTTTGGCATGTTATTTCCCAAGAGGAAAAGCAATGGGAGGAAAATTGATTTGCTCTGTCATGCACAATGAAGCAACTGCTCATCTCATGCAGTCACATTTTATTATGTTCTATCAAAGTGTAACACAGCATTTTCAGCATGAAGAAAATCTTCATGCTCTACTTTAAAGAGCCCGAAGACTCAGTCTTTGGCAGTCATATGTTTCAATGTTCAATTTAAGGCAGAAAAGGACAATATGGAAGGCAATTAAGGCATTTCTGAAATTGAAAAGCATCTCCTCTCTGATGTAAGGCAGATTAAAGTAATGTTTCAGAGTCAGACTATGATGTCTAACAGTGTCTGCATCTGAAGAAGGCAAAGGAAAGAGAACCCAGGCCTCAGAGAAATCCTCTTCTGTGCTTATGTACAAGATCAGGACCTGGGCTAACACTGCTCCACAAAAACATCTTTGTACCAAACCCACTTCAGGATGTACTGCTCCCTTCAAAGTCCATGGGAAATGAGTACCTAAAGATTTGTAGCACTTGGTGCCAAGTCACATTTCAAAAAGCCTCCTTCCTCTCTCCCCATCTTTACTCATTCTCTGGCAGAGTGTCTGTCATTTGTTCTTTTTACACTGACCTAAATGCTTCACCATAGGCAGCAGACAGGTATCACAAGACCTCCCCTGGGCAAGACAGAGCTCAGTAAGGTATAATTCAGTGTATAATGTTATAAAATAACAAAGCATAGCAGGACTAACATCAGGTATCGCTTCTGGCATGAGAAAGAGATCAGGGAATTGTCTCAAGCCTTCCTAACAGGCCATATGCACAAAGAAAGTACCACTATGAGACACACAAGATTAAGTCCACTGAGACCTCAAAAGTGACTGAACTTTACGGTAGATGCAGACAGCCAAGGTTACACTACGAAGCATCGTAGAATAACACTGATTTTTAAGACTTGGTTGACTTAATTTTCTAAGCAATTTGCCTGTTGGAAGAATAGAAGCATTATGCCATGAGCAGTTACTTCAGAGACAGGATTTCTTTGCTTTCCTTTTAGAATTCACCTATCTGAGGTGATGTCTGCCAAAAAGGGAAGGAAGACTTAAAAAAAAAAGGAATACAATATTTAGGCTTTCTCCAATGATTTAACCAAGACTAAAGACAAATTTTTGCATTCTCTTTGGCTATGTACTTGTTGAAAGGCTATGCTGACCTCTGTCCCCCTACATGAAATTATATGCATCTTCTTGACAGCTAAAAAACCAAAGTTCTAAAGGACTATTTAAATGCAACTTCTTTGTTTATTTATAAAAGGACTTTTCACTACACGCAACTCCCCTGTGCCTCTACTGAGTTTCAGAATATAATTCACCCTGGAGAAAATACAAAGAATGTTCGTATGGCAGATGTTATGTGGCTGAAGGCAAGAGGAAGAGTCTCTTCCAGACTGAGGCAGGAAAACCAATTAAATCTTCTGAGAATACTGTTAGCTACTGAAAAGTGATACAGTTTTTCAGGTGCCTTGGAGGCTCAACTCTAAAATCAGTGTAATGGCAATAATATTACTCTACAGAAAGAACTGAATTTTTTTTCTCCAAATAAGACCTTAAAAATTCTTTCTAAGAAGTAATCTTCCTGAAGGCTTCCTAGCTTAGCCACCCAGAAAACAGAAGTGGTTTCCACTTTGCAAGGTCTCTATTTCTTATACACTTGCCTAGCTTAAAAATGGGAAGACTAGACTGCTCCAGCCTAATGTCTACAGCTTTGCAAGCCACCGTCTCAATACTAATTTGGGAGGTGCAAATGTATTGCCAAATGCATTCACTGCTGATTCAGTCTGTGGCTTCCCTGCTCCTTCTGGGATGCATCCACCATCCAGTCTAATGGGAGCTGACGTATTTCCCCAAAGCTACAAGGGAAGGACCCAAGCTCCAGTGCCTAAAACCTTTGCTGCTGCTGAAATGCCATACAAAGATAATTCCCAAAAGCTGCAGACTAACCTTACAGCTGAAGTCGAGTGCCAGAGCAGGGATGTTCATCCCTATTACAGCCACACACACACACAGCAGCCCTGCTTCCAACAAACCTCAGACCAGCAGAGTAATGCTTCCCTTCATTTTAGGCAAAGTGAATTTAAAAAAAAAAAAAGCATGTCTTTAAAAAAAAAAAATCTTTCCTTCAGCAAAGCCTGGACAAAACATTTACGTTCCTACTTGCTCATACACACAGTGCATGCAGCACTAGCAGTGGCATACATGGCCCCAGGAGAGCAGAGAAAAGCAAGGGAATGTGCAGAAACCTTCTCAAACTCAACCATTAGGAAAAGTTTGCTGACACAGGCACATAAAGCTCTACACCCTCAGCTCAGTGACAGATGCCCTGAACATGCCACAGGCACAGGTGTACCAACAGGCCCAGAGCTTTGCCAAGAGCTAAAGTGGGAGAAGGAAGACAGGAGAAGATGGTAAGATGGCAATGGTCCCTGACATCCTCTGGGGGCTGCAACAAAAGCACCAATTCCCCTGCAATATGGAGCATCCCTGAAAATTTAAGCTTTGAAATAACCAGCAGTGCTACCCCACTGCAGTACCTTTGGTTATCTGCAAAGGAAAACCTGACCTGAGAGCAGCCCTGGGAGCAGTGGAGCCCTGCTGATGTGGGCTGGGGTGAGCTACTGCTGCAGCAGCCTGGCAGGGGGAGCTGGAGCCCAACCACCCCCAAAATTAGCTCAGCCCACTGGATTCATCCATCCTGGAAGTCCAGATTAATAGAGAGACATAATGGCAAAGAGCAGGTATAGCCCTGCTGCTGATGCAAAGAGCACTCTGCCATGCTCACCTGATTTTCACATTTTGGGATCTTCACCAGCTCTCTGCTCTGCCTAAATCCTCTGCCTGCAAGTTCTCAATACCCTAAAGTGAAGCAGCCTGCCTGGAGTTAACAAATCCTTTGACCAGCTTAGAGACAGTCTTGGCTGTTACATCTCCTCATTCCAGAATATTTCCATGACATGATTCAGTTATTTCTGTTCCTAACCATGAAAATAAATATGGGGCTGATCTCATTAAAATCTCCCAGAGCCTTTGATGTAATTTTAATATATTACCACACTTCTGTTCTTACAGTTCTCTTGGGCTGAAGTGACACAGTTTTCCAACTGCTCTACTCAAAGCAGGCTGTAACACAGGTTGGTGTGAGTCAGCTCTCCCTGCGCGCAGCAAAGCAAGGCAATCGTTTTTTAATGTTGTAATTCTCAACACAGTCTTCTCTGCTCAATATTCACTACTTCCTCTGCTGGGGAATAAGACCTGCAGGTGCTTTACCCAATAGGTGGCTGTGCAAGAGCTAAACCCCTGCTGCCGAACGGCTCTTTGTCAGCTTCCTACAGTGCCCTTTTTCTGCACACCTTCTCACACCCCTGAAACGCTCAGAAGCGGCATGGTCACTCCCTTCCCATAGCGGGGAAACACAGGATGACAGCAAAGTAAGATTAGCCAAGCTATCAACCATTTAAAGGCAGCTCTTTGGGGACTAACCCTCTCCACTCACTTTGTCTGGAGTCAAATATGACGCAGAATGAACACCACTGCTCCCAGGCATCTGTATTCCGTCACCTTTTGCATTCATTCTGCTTTGAATGCTCCGAAACACAACATGGTAATACTCCACAGCTGTTTCTTTAAAAAAAAAAAAAAGGCAAAAAACCCCAAACAAAACAGACTTCTGCCAAAAGAAAACAATTAAAAACACCACCGGTATTTAACTGCTCTGAAAATGCAGGTCTCACTTGCCTTTTGCAAGAGACAAGTCCTTAAAATAGGATCTTTTTTACAAGTAAAGATACCCAACAGGGCATACCTACATCATCCCATCTCCCAACAGGATTTTAAGGTGGAAACACACCCACGGCTAACACACAAAATATAGAGTTTGGATATCAAAGAATAATCAAGGAAAAAAACATCAAATCACTGGAAAATACTATGAGGGAAACAACACTGGGGAGGGAAGCAAAACACACAAGAAAACTGACTTGCAGGCTAGCCAGCAAGGTCATCCACTGCAGTGCCACCCAGAAAGTGTGAGGCTGGGGGCAGGGGTAGAGGCACATTTACAAAACTAGTTTGTTCGACAGACTGAAAACATCAGAACACATGTTTTCATCTCCAATTGCAAGGACAAAAGTCAGAAATGTTATGCATGTTCACTTTACTTGATGTCACATCTTGCCAGTCAATTCAGTGGCTGTCACCGTAGGACATCACATCCCTTAATTCCATTCTGTGGTGTGGCAGAGATCTGTTCTTTAAGCTGCAGCAAGGAGACTCTGCAGTAACGCGTTACCTCAATTTCCTTTTCCGCAAGGAAAGCAATCAATATTTTATGACGAAAATTCCTGGCTCACAGTCCTACAGCTTTGTACAGCTGATCTTTGCAGCAGTTCATATACTGATGCTGCTTCTGATCCCCAGTCCATGTGAAGGGCAGTTAAGCATTAACTATTCCACATTTTTCAAAGAATTGATGATCATTTACTTGTGTTTCCATACTGTGATGCGAAGCCATAAAGCCCCCAAATTGTCCAGACAGAAAACAACTCTAGCCCTGAAGAACAGTTAACCACATCCTCCTTTTGAGGGTTCTGTGAACAGATACTCAGCAAAAAGGTGAGTTTAGGTAGAACAGTTTTAAAGATGAGAGTACTATAACAAGCATTACCGGACATGAAGCAAGCGGTGGGAAGCCGGTGTCCTGGGACAGACTGGAGGCTCCCAGCATGAAAGGGGGTCACAAGTACAAGCCCCAGCAGTCACAAGAACCACTCTTCTGCAGGTGAGGATTTCACATTCTGATCCGAGGACCTTCTTGCCCTATAGAAGTAATTTACTGCCATAGCTATAGTAAAGAGCTGATGACATACATGGAAGAGGAATCATTTAGCCAACAGATCTTTATATACCTGCTAAATATCCCTGAGCCTTATCTACTGACACAGTCACATCCATACTACCCAGGATACAGCAGTGTAGCTCTGTACATGCCATACTCTAAGCACAATCAGGGATGTTTTGATCCACAACTATTTGGAGAGTAATACTTTCCCGGTGCTGTTTTAGGGCATTGCCTCAGTTCAAGTCACCTGGGCCTTCTGTACACACCACACATATCTGGGGCTCCCATGGGAACATGCAATTTGTACCAGTAAAATCATTATTTTGCTGGCCAGACTCAATCCAGCTCTCTAAATGGAGAAACTGAGGCATTATGAAAATGTTGCCCATCTAACTGCATTTATACCAGCACAGACAAATATCATCCCTGATTAATTTCCCATTCTGACATGAAACATTAACAAGTGGCTAATGTCAACCAGGCTTAAAAGGTCACCAGTTACTTGCTCATCAAAGGATCCCAAATTTTTCACAAAGTATTGTGTCTTCTCCATACAGGCTAGTAATGTGGTGAATTTAGCCCTAACACAAGATTTCAGAAGCTTTTTTGTTGCTCTTGCAGTTGTTTTTAACAAAGGGTTCTCCAAACAGAGATCATGCAACCTGAAGAAAATTATCAGCCAACACAGGGTCTTCTCAAAGTCAAAACACTTTTCACTCTCACTTCTGAATCAAGTCCTTTAGCTAAATCTCCAGATTCTTAAAAAGGGCCTTAGAATTGTACAGAGTGTCTTCATCACATTTTTAAAAATAAAAATATTATGGAAAAGTAATTTGTGCAGACAGCATTAATCAAATACAGTAATGCTTGCAGTTTTCAGCCTTTTCAGCCAGCTCAGAAAGATTCAGCAGGCTTCCTCTGGTGCCACGCTCTCAAAGCTTCCTGAGCATTTAGCTTCTTCCCCTGCCTTACCTCTGCTGCTTTTCTGCTCAGAAAAATACTCACAAAAATAACCAATGAAACCTCTGCATGTTGCAAGCTGTGGCATGAAGTCATGGAGAGGTATCTGGTCACCATCAGGCAACCGTTTCCAGAAAAGAAACAGTATTCTTATATTTTTATTCACGTACAAACTGTATTACTTCTGTCATTGCCCACCATCCCAAATGTTATCAGGCAGGTCAAGCAGATCTGTGTACAAAACTTGTGAGCAAAAAGTATTCTTCAGCAGCACCACAAAGAAAGAACTGCAAACAAGTCACATTTTGCGAGGCTGGGCTCTCTGCTCTTGGTAGGGTGAGAAGCATCTGCAGATCAATGAAACTGGGACACAAAGGCTGAAGCGAGGAGAAGGTGAGCGGAGTTAGGCTAAACCCTTGGACTGGAGGGCAAGCTCTCATTAACAAGGGAAACAACTTGGGAACAACTCATTACTTCCTACCTGCCTTATTCCAAATCTCCCACACCCAAAGAACTGATTAACTCTCACTTGGAAAGGCAAAAATCCCCGCCAGGCAAGGAATGTGCTGGGGGAGGCACAAGTGAGGGGAAAAAAACCCCGGATGGCTGGGGCCTAGTGGCCTACATGCGGCTGAGATGAAGGTAGAAGTTTTAATTTTACTTCCACGGATTTTAACAGCAGTAAGAGCCAGGGCTTACTCAATTGGGATTCCTAAAAATAGCACTTGCCTAAGTAACCACACAGGACCACATGGGGCTCTATTTTCCTTAACTAGCTTTTGATCTAATGGAATTCTTCAGTTAAGTAAAAGAAGAAACGGGGTCTTTGTGGTGAAAGCACATGACCAGGAGTTAGGAAAACTGGCTTCTCCTCCACACTGCTACAGATTTGTTGTTTAGTCTCTCATGCAAAACAATGTAGCTCTTAAAGTACCTTTCCACCTCAGACCAAAACCTGTGACTGCATTTAAAAGCTGAAACATCCGTGCCAGCTTTGCTCCTTGCAGCCAGCCATGCAACCAGAGCTCAGTGAGGGACACAGGCTCTATCCATAAGCCAGACAAGGATTCAAACAATTAGCCTGGTTGCACTCCACACCTCAAAGCTACACTGTCTGCAACAGGGCGTAGGTAAGAAAAGTTTTGGTATGTCTCTATGCACTGCATTTATCTTTCTGCACTGTGCTGTTGCACTGTCCTCTGCACTTCACTTGCCTCACATAGGAAGTGAAAATTAACCTGCTCGTAGGTGCAAGCACAGAGCATTAAACACTGGTAGGGTGTTAGTCTAGCACCCAAAGATGCTTAAATCTCACAGCAAACCAAGGCAGCTAATGCACCCAACGCAAGGAGGCAGAGCTGCAGTTCAGCGGGGCTGGAAAGCACAAGAGCAGAGCGGAAGCGACACATGCTGGTATTTCAAACAGTCAACAAGCAGCAAGTAACCTGGTAAGACCTCTGAGACCTTGACCAGGATAGACAAGCTCTGCCCTGCCAGAACCGGCTGCTTTCCTAAGTTTGCAGGACCCTACCTGCTTCCCACACCCAGGGGAAAGCTGCAAAGGGCTCGCAGCTGAGATGCATCCTCCCACCCTGCAACCTGCCAGCTGAGCTGAACACGTTCCCCAAATGGTCCCTTCCGCCCTCCTCAGCCACCGCGTGAGCTGCTACAGCTGAGGGCTCTGGAGATGGGATTCCCCACAAGAGCAGGTTTAGGGAGAAGAGACTGGACAGCAAGAGACAAGCTGGAGCGGCCTGTAACAGCAAATTAACCCCTTCTCTGGCTGCTGGGAAAGTGAGCCAAGCCTAGCACAAAAGTAGGAGACATTTCAGCAGCCACACTGCAGAGAAAGGACATAATACACCTGACAACACATTTAAACAATGCAAAACATCCTTCCCAATGCCTGCAGCAAGTCAGCTCCTATCCTAAAGATCTAACACACTTGGGCCCACAAGTGCTTGCCAAGTTGTCAACATGGCCTTTGATATCAGAAAGCTTTGAAACCCCTGCCTTAAAGGCCAACACTTGCTTCTCCACCCATATTTGAAATGCAAGATGCCTGAAAGCTATAGAACTATTTTAACACTGAACATGCAGGAGCCTACACCGCAGAGCGGACACGTTCGCTGGGAACTGCACTTGGAAAACTAACAAGTCCCCTACTGCTACAATAACCGTAGCTGCGTAACGGAAGACATGCCAGGGATCGCAGGAAGCTCAAGCCTTCCAGCGCTTTCTGAAATCTCCATGGGGAGATCAGGCCAAGGAGCACCTTGTTTAAACCCATGCTAAATGCCAGGATAGCAAGGAGTGTGGGGCAGGGAGGATAAATCGCTACCGTTTTCCTTTAAAAAAAAAAAAGCCAACAAAAAAAAAAAAACCACCCCAAACAAAAACAACCCTGCGTAAATCAAGTTTTGCACCAAACTGAGGCGTTATGAATGTTTGTTTTCGCTCAGGGGGGCCAAAAGGATAGTCAGTAAAATGTTATTTCCCCAGATGTTAACAGAAAACCCATGCATCCCACCCTGCAACTCAAACATTACAGCTTCATGCTTTTTTCATCTAGATGTAATCCATTCTCTATCTTACTTCTATTTCTTTTCCAGGGGTACTGATGTAATTTTCAATTTATTGATGTAATCTTCCAAAGTCAGAGGACATCTTCTTTGACCCCTCCCTTTCTGAGTTTCCCCCCTTGACTTCACAGCTGAACCCACTACAACCCTGGCCATTCATCAGACCCAAGAGGACTCCACAGCACACAAGATGCTGAGATCGTATCATGTGCCACGATCCACCAGCTCTGACCATGATGGAGCCCCAAGGCCCCAGCCTCCAAATCTACAGTCACTCCAAACTTGTGATTTCACTCATACACAGCAGAGCCACCCACCAACTGCCTGAAGTACTGTTCTCCCCAGACATGAACAAAACAGGGCAGCACGTGTTTCAGTAGGAGTTGAGTCTTCCTACTTTGGCACAGCAATTTAGGAGCTGTAAGACAAGCACTAAGGCTGGTCTGATCCAGCCTTTTACAAGCTTTACATTTCACACTGATGTTATCAGCAAGTAAATCAAACACATTGCTATCAAAAGAATTTTTCGTATGTTTTTCCTATATGCATTCCTCTCAACTGATTGTTCCGGATACATTAATTGTTTTCCGTCAGTCATCTTTCCAATTAAGATCTACTCCATCCTTCCTTCCTAATTTTGCCAGTATGTTACACAAAATTTAGTTGCTGACATGTTCCAACAGGGACAAGAGGAATGATCAGTAGAGATTAAAGCATGCCATGCATCAGCCAACTTTTTAAACAACTGACAAAAGAAACGCAAAACATCTTGAATGGAGAGGTTTACAGAGATGGCAGCTCTCTTATGACGGTTGGCCCCAAGACCATCACCATTTCTGTCAGTTGCCAAAAGTGTTTCGTGTTGCATTTAAAAGAATGACAATTAAATCCCCAAACACACACAAGAGGAGAGCCCACAAATGTTATCTTTATATTTTATTAATTCAAATCCAAGCAAGACCATATAGGGTCATCTCTAATATGTACTAAATAGCACCACAGGAGCTCTGTTCCAGGTTACACACAGGCAGGATCATAGATAAAACTAAGATGAAGATGATCGTGCCCTTACAGATTACTTCCATTAACATGAACATCCAAGTTCTGCAGTCCTTAGGCATAGGCACTTCTCAAGGGCTCCAGATCAAGAGCTTGTCTGGTCATAAACACCTTGGTATAGAGTGTGCTATTTTAAGAGACCAGTACCTATGGCTCAATTCCAGATGAGCAGTAAATGAACCATCCACTCAATCCACAAACAGAGTAGCTAGTGGTAGGTTTTGTTTTCAAATAAAGATGCTACTGATTATACATCAGCAAGAAGTCAAGTTGCAAGGCATTAACTAGTATGCTCTCATCCCATTTTCCCACCAGCAACAGGATTCTCAGATCCAAGTTTTATTGCTCAATAGCCACAGCTTCTGCCAAAAATCACAAGGGAGCCAGGGGGAGGGGATGGCAAATATGAAATGGGACAACAGCTGTCAAGGTAATTTGATAGCAGCAATGGCTTCTTGAACCAGTGGACACTCTTGAGAATGTGAGCCAAGGCCTCCAGGCATCCACAGAAAAGCCAAGTAAGATAAAGAGCTCGGTGAGAGAGCAGATACAGATGTCTGAGACAGAGGAAAGAACAAAGAAAGACAAGGCCATCTAACTTCTAAGAACTTCAGTTTTCCAAACAACAACAACAAAAAAAAATTCAGAGCAAGTGTCCAAATGAACCCTCCCAGCCATGAAGACAAACCATCTTTTGTTTGAAAAATGTTTGCAAGTTTTCCCAGCACTCTTTCCAAAAACATCTCAAAACTACAACATCCAAATAGAGAAGAGGAGTGAAGAATGAGCTGACAGATTAAAAGATCAAGTCAACAACCCTCTACAGGTTCAAATCTAGCTCAACTTCCACTAACAAGTAGTCGCCTGCATTATGAGATTCACACACATTAAACCTAGCACAAGATGATTCCTAATAGACCAAAGTCAACAACCCTCTACAGGTTCAAATCTAGCTCAACTTCCACTAACAAGTAGTCGCCTGCATTATGAGATTCACACACATTAAACTTAGCACAAGATGATTCCTAACAGACCAATGCCCACACCCAAAAGTTGCGTCCATAGCACAGAAAATATCCAAAGGGAAGAGTTATCAGTGGAAACACTGAAAATTCCTGTACTTTCAGTTAGTTACTCTGCTAAATGAACCATCCCTTCAGCAATGAGTCATATCCTTTGGTGGAACAGTAAGAAGAAAGCTCTTTTGCTTGTGTCTATGTGGCACCTGTTTCGGTAACATTAAATGGATTGCAGAGACATGCCAAAAACACAGGCAAGCACAAACAGCAAGGCAGGAATGTGTTAGCTGTGACAAGTGCAGCAGAGGGAGGTCAGACACTTTAATGATTACTCTCATCAGTAGGTTTTACTCTTCTTTTTAGGATAGTTTTCATTTTCCGTATTTTACGCTTTAAACTTCTCCCATGCACTGAACAATTGCAGTTTTCTTACTTTCCCTCTCTTCCCAGGGCTTCTGGATACTCCTTAACCACCCCTATGCACAGGCTTGTCTCAGCAAACTCACAAGAGTTTGCAATAGCTGGGAAGAAAAAAAAAAAGCAAACAGAAATGCTCACAGCTTTGTTCAGTATTACTGCCACCTGCTACAGACACGTGACATACCAAAAAACACGTACCCACAGATGCATTTTGGCAGTGATCATGATGCAGATCAATTGTTTCTTCATGCTGAAGCTAATTTTTTGACTGACACTAATGGAGTTAGTCATTTATGTTAAAAACAGCTTATTCTGATAGGGAAATAAAAAACAGATGGCAACTGGCTACCAGAATTTAGCATCAAATTTAAAATCAAACTGCAAACCTAGTTTAACATTCGATTTCTCTAGCTAGATCTTCAAGCATTGTACTCGCACACAGCAGTCCCTGGTTCGTCTGATTGAGGCTGCAGATCTCCCCACAAGCACTGCAGCTCCCTCACCTGACCCCAGAGGGATGATCTACTGCTATTTTCGAAAGCACTTACTAAAAATGCCCTCACCCAACACAGCAGCTTTTGCCTTAAGTGCTGGTCCTGCAGAGCAGATATCAGACATGGAAGAGGAGGGTGGCCTCTGCAGGCCTTCTGACCCTCACAGGGGCAGATAAAGAGAATCCACAGAATGACTGCCTCGAAGCCAAACAGGTTTAACAGCACTGCACCATCTCTGAGGCAAAAGGCAATTTGCTTGGTATGTCACAGATAAAACGTGCCTGTGTTGAGGTGAGGGTAATGAGACATCTACCCCATGCCACTTCAAAAGGTTAACAACTCAAAGGTTGCAACACTCCCATATCCTTGCCTGCAAAGGCTGCCCTACCTAGTCCCACCATCGCTCCCTTCGCGTCCCTGTTCGAACACAAAGGGATTAAAAATTAATGAAAAATAATTTCATCTAAAACTAGAAATCTACTTCTGTTACTTTCAGAAGCAACTTTTTCAATGAGACTTCTGAATTCACACTTTACTGAACGGTACCATTCACTCATCTCTTCATTTAGTGAGTCAGAGGAAGAAGAATGAACTAGTCCCTGTCCCACCTTCCCTGCACAAGCCAAACTCCTGGGACAGGGATGAGAAAACGGATCATGCCTTCACTGTCCCAGTCACATCCATTTTCTGAATGGGACAAGCAGGAAAATTCTCAGCTCCTCCCTCCTGTTCCTATCTCCTATGTCAAAGAAAACAATAAAGAGCCAGGTCACTATGATCACAAGCACAGCACATCTCTTCACGCCAGCAAAAATGGTGCCTTGGATTATGAGTCAACACCGAGCTTCTGCACTAACAGACAATTTAATCAGACATCAGTCATTAACGGAAGCTTAAAGAGACATAGTGATAATGGTATCATCGGGACACAGGTCCTTTCAATTGTGTGTCACAGAGGCAAGTCCATCCTAGGGAACAACCACCAGAGCAGTGACAGAACGCAGTCTCTGCCAATACCCTCAGAAAAAGCAGGACACACAGAGCGGCATATGGAGGAGGCTGCCTGCACCACCCTAAAGCAGGGCTGGACCATCACAAGGACAAGTCTTGCACACCCCCTTAATTGCTGAGAAATGCGTGGTGGGCTGCGCTTTCCCCACATCACATCACCGCACAAGGAGTAAGGGAAGAATCCAACTGAGACATCCTTTTTATCCCAAATGAATAGGATTCACCAGCAGTGAGAACAGACGTGGATCTGTGTCACTGCACCCCTCTTAGCCAGCTTGCTGGGGATTCCTTGGAATGGGTGGCAGTGAGGAACAGTGCAGTGTTAGCCTCTGGTATAACTGACCTGTCCATGGTGCAAGGACAACTTTCCAGTGGCACCAGGAATAAGAGTTCAAGACTTTCTGGTTCAGGAGGGAGCCAACATATTCAATCAGACTTGGGTTACCACCTCGTCACCAACAAGAAAAAGGGACAGTCACCTGCATATCCCTCAACACTGGGAATTTAAGCACTAACAGGTTTACCATTTAAAGACTTTACTAGGTTTTCAGCCCAGAAAAACAGAAGAATATTTAGTACATAATTTATCTTAAATTGGACATTAGTTTAAAACGGTCTGAAAGCAAAAGCCAAGCAGCACAGCCTAAAAGGATAAATGGCATCTCTGACATAGTAAAGAAAAAATAACAGATCAAAACTCCTCTGAGTCAGTAAGAGGTAAGAAAGCACCCAACAATGAACTCTACAGTAGCAATTTTAGTAGCCATAAAGCTGCACAGAACAGAGCACTAACCATGGGGCATTCACCTTAACTGTGCCTGCACACTTGCCTAGTGGATGGCCTCATCTCATCTGTTGCCTAGTCTCTTCCTGTTTTTTCTCACCTACTGCCAACAAATAGTGCCAGAAGATCTACACATTGATCTGAAAAAGGAGAGTGAAAATACTGAAGACATTGACAGCCAAGGAACTCAGGGCAAGAGAAACAAAACCTGAGTCACTGGAGGGGCTGTCAGTCTACAGCAAGTTGCAATCATCATGCAATGAAGCTATCATATGTACATTAAACCAAACTCCTATTACAGAACAGAATTACAGTAGACAAGCTGAAACATACTGACTCCCACAAAATCAATTCAATTGATGTAAGGGAAAGGGATAAAAATGAGTCCTCATTCTACAGCAAAGTAATTGAAGCACAAGGAGAAGGCATCACAATCAACTACAACTTTGGACAGTGCTAGGAAATCCAAAAGATAAAACCCACTACTTTATCCTTACCCAGCTCACAACTCACTTGAAGCAGTTATGCCCTTGATTTCCTCGGGTCATTTTTCCATTTCGAAGGAAAAAATGCAGGAATAGGAATATTAAGTCACAGTTTTACAAGGATTAAAAACAAACAAACAAACAAACCCAAAACAAGCTTGTTCCTATTTGTAAGAACTTTTGCATCTGGTCATATCTTGAGGGTTTTTTTAATGTCCCAATCATCCTCAAAGTCACAGAAAACACTGAGATGAGAATTCCTTTGGTTAGGTGAATTGTTCACAAGCATTACCACAGCAAGAGTTCTTCCTCCCAGGAACTACATGCTACCTCTAACTGTGAGAGTACATGTTTAATCACAGTACATACTCATTCCTTGTCACAACTATTAACTGCAGCACTGGAGAGACTGGTTAAGATAACCTCATTTCTTAAAAGAATCTTTGGAGTTTAAAGCACTTCATTCCCTCCTAAATGCTCACTCTAAAATCTGGCAGGACACTGCCGTCCCAGCGCTTTTCAAAGGAAATAGACCCAGACACCACTGGAATCCCCAAGCCTACCAGCTTCTTCATGGTGGCTCTTTACTCAGCACCCTCCTTTAAACCGTTCAAGCACTGCTCAAGGCACTCAGCTCTTTCTATTGATCAGGAGGTAGATTCAAGTAGAAAACAAGGTACCTAGAAACAGCCTCCAATACTTTCAAGTGTGTTTCCAGGTAGAAGTTAATCAGATAGTGGGAACAATGGCAAACTACAGAGCACCATCAATACAAACTTGGTAAGAGACATTATCTTAATTTCTCCAACCCATGCTTGGATTAAGATAATCCACATAGTTATTAGTTCAAGGATGGCTGCATATCTGTCTGAAAAAAACCCATGTAGTGATATCTCTGCAAAGCCAAATAGTTTAAATACAAAACCATCAGCAATTACAGCTAGACAACGTCCCCCTTTCTGAATATTTTCCTTGGAACTTTTTGGTTGGAGCCTGTGCATTGCATAGGGCTGAGAAGGCTATTACTCTTGGAAGCTATACTCCCAAATTCTTTCCTTTACTGGAAGATGTGAGGTTGATGATTTGCAAAGAAGAAATGTATTAAAGCCTCTTACCACTGGACCATGTTCAAACAGCAGGCAAGCAACATGTTTAAACCTAGTTTCCAGGCCAGGAATCAGAAATGAAAATGCCCTCAATACCAAAATACATGCGTGTCTTCACTCTACCCCACATGCTTCCGCAGTGTCTCTCTCATAATAAAATAAAGCTTGTTCAAAGATTACAGCAAAGACTGGAAAATTCAAAACAGCTGCTCTGGAAAGAAGAAAAAAACATTAACAGAACAGAGCCATTGACATCAGACCTCTCCTGGTAGACCTCTCATCCCGTGCACAGCAAGCGTTCCCATGCAGAAAGGAGGAGGAGAGACTGGGATTCCCATCCGTGGTGCATCACACAGCACAGGGAAACCTTCATCCCCACTCTTAACCCCAGGGGCACTGAAGAAAGCAGGAAAAAAAAAAGAGCTACTCTATTTGCTTGCTTGTTGACTGCACACTTTACAACTGCACTCACAGGTTCAACTCTATGATTGGCATCAAGCAACAGATTGCTGTAGTTCCTGGAGCCTGCATCCAGTAGGTAATTAAGTTTTTTCACTGCCACAACTGCCTTCCTCAAACTCTAACCTCAGGGGATTCCCACGCTGGGAAGCTTCACCTCCCACCAAGACCGCCTACAGGGTGAACTGTGCAACTTCTTCATTTCCAGGTTCTCCTTGGGAGCCTTCAGACAACACAACACAAGCTGAATTAAACTAGCACACTACTGGTACAGCAGTTTCACATTAGTGATCGCAAATCCCCTCTGGGCCTCTGTTAAACGAACAGAAAGACCTAGAAAACTGTCAGTCCTGATTATGATGGAGAGGCTGGGTCCATCATATGGGATCAGAGCTTTAAGCGGGCTGTGATCCCTGTAAGGGTCACAGGAAAACCAAAAAACCCACACTAGTACAGAAGGATCAGAAGCTGGCTTTCCTCTACACAAGAAAGTCTCCTATTTCTCTTGCAAGTGAGCACTAAAACCTTTAGTAGCTGACATTGCGTCTAAAGCACACTGTACAGCATTTTTATTAAGAGATACATAGACAATGATTTGGACAGAGATCTTGATTTCTCTAGGAGAAATCCCATCCACATAGCATAAGCAATTCTTCAACACTAAGAGAAGGAAAAAAAAATACTCCCCGTGAGCAGTGTGAAGTTCTTGAAATTCACTGTTTTGAAATTAGTGTTTTCAAACCTAACCACTCCAAAAGGCTCCAGGCAAATTAGAACATCAACAAGAAGATAAAAGTTGTTCCCCATGAGGGTAGGGAACCAGCACACAACAAGACCAGATCACATCTGAAAAACAGCATAAATCCCATACCTCTACAACCATGTAGTCCATACGGTGAGCTACTCACAGTCCACTGCCCCAGCTTCCAGTGAGGAATCCCTTATTCCTCTACTCTGCTGGAGGAAAAGGAAGACCTAATGCAGTGAGTCTTCAAGGTACTTTGAGAGATTCTTCCTCACCCAATCCCCACATGCTGCATCAAGACATTTAAATAAAAGTTGAAAGTCAAAAAGCCAAAAAGCTTTATCTGTACACATACCTCAGCTACACAGCAGGGGAAAAAAACCGCACACAAATTCACAGAGCAAAATATATCACACGAATTTATCCACCTTGAATCAAAAACTTAGTGATGCCCCTTGGAGTTCAAGTCGGAGCTACCAAATAACTCTAACTGACAATTCTAGCCTACTTTAACTAATAAAAAATTGAACTGAAGCCTCTTTACTAGATGCCCTGTAATATCAACTGAAGGTCCCTGTCTGCACTTGCTGTGTATGGGAATTGTAACTGTAAGAGCTGTTCTTGCTTCTAATGGAAAGATGTCCCAGGCAAGATAGGAAGAACTAAGCCTGCAGCCTGCCTAAAACCCACAGCCACACCTACTTTCAATGCCAGATCGTAAATTTTTATCAAGAACAAGTTCACACCGGCAGATTTTCTTCCTATTTGTAGGAATCTAGAAATTGCTGACGAGCAATTCACAAGCAATAAAAGCAGGCAACTGATCGTCCTTGTCCTCACATAACTGCGGCATGGAAAGGGGTCCCGCAGGCTGCACTTTGAACCCCCCAGAGCAAAGGGTAGGCAGGACAATCTTCTGAAAGCCGGAGGTGGAGTCCTGGAAGAAAACCAGAAATGGCAAGATCCTTCTTAAAACTGTTTGTTGGCAGCAGAGTATCCAACCAAGGCAGAATCAGCATTTTTGTTGCCCTCATTACCCATGGACAAATGGGGAAAATAAAGCCTTGTTCACCTCCACAAAGATCAGCTGTCACAAAAGGCTCTGTCACATCACTATAAGAGATTATACCACCATAAAAAAAAACTTGCTGTAAAGAAAACCCCAACTTTCATTCACACTTGCTGTGGGAAAGAACCTCAGGGAAGTAGGAGCCCAGGGCACAGTTCACCCTGCAGAGAGCAATGTTACCACATGGCTCTCATTTGAAGAGCAGCTCCTTCTGGGACTGCCAGCAAAAGAATGGTGGAATCCCAGCATAAAGCATTACAGAAAACATAACTATACAGATCTTTTGTGCTGAACATACGCATTCATCTCTTGGCTCCAGTGCCTTTGGCTGGAGCAAAGCTCTTGCCTGGTTAATTAGTAACCGCAGCAGAGTCTTGTTAACTTGTAAACTTTTGCAGCCTCCACAATGATCAGGTTTCAGCTCCCAGATTGACAGGCATCACACGTACTCTGTCCTTCAAAATACAATTCCTTGATGAGAAGGCCTGTGGTTTCATAAACACTGAAATCATTATACCAAACAATTCAGAAGTGAAATGCTTCAATATAAAGAGACACAAGTAAGTCCCAATCCCATAAGCTTTCTCTGCTTTGAGGTTTCTGTTTAATCTAAGGCTTGGATATTTTAAGACAAGTTGGTTACAAGACAAGTTGTTCTTCTAGTATTCTTTCACTAGTCCTTTCAAGTAGATATAATCACTAGTAGGTGAAGAGCAAGTCTGACTCATGTTTTTAAATCACAAAAATAACCACAAACACCCATGTAAGAATCCCAATTTCAACATGCCAGCCAACCCAGACAAAGAAACACCTCTGGCATTACAGGTTGTGTACTACAACAACCCAATCCTCAAAGGCAAACAACTTATATGATGCCCCACAGAGAGCATGGAAGTGTGGAAAATCCCGGAAGTTATTCTTCACTTCAGTGAAAACTGTCTACCAAAACTCTGCAAGGCTCCCAGACAATTTTAACAGAAAACATGACAACAATGGCTCAAAGATTCCCAAGGGCCCCTACCTATGACCCTTCAGAGTGGAAAGCTACTACAGACAAAGCCACAAACAGGGAAGAGAACACTTCTGAGCAAAGGAGGACAAAAAAATTGAAAGAGTTAATGGAGGCAAAAACTTCTTTATTATTGAGAACCAAGAATGCAAAGATAAGCTGACCTGGCCACTGTGTTATGAACATTTGATACATGCAACTCCAGTGGCAAGTCAAAAGAGCATTCAGTTCCTCTCCAAGCATGATGGATCTCACTGCCATCTCTCCTTCTGCTATTGCCACTTTGTGTTTCAAGCTGGAGTGTCAAATAGGGACCTGGTCCTTTTAAGCCCACTTTGTGAAAGACACTGTATGGCTTGAGGTCTTGGAGTCATAACATTAGAGGGGGTCTCAGTGGGTTTCTTGTTGGTGTTTGGTTTTGGGGGTTTCTTCAAGAAGCTATGGGAAAACTTCAGTTCCTCTGCCTCATCTCATAACAATGTTTTGCAGAATCAGAACTTTATTACTGTGTGTTGTACAAAAAGCTATTTAGAACACTATAGGAACACCTCACCTGTTCCAAGCCATCCCCTTCTCTTCCCTACATCTACCTCTCTATAAGACCACCTACACTGAGGTGATGAGGTCATCTCTTCCCCTTACAGTTCTTTAACCAGTCTCTCTTTTCATGCCCTTCTCACAGACACTTTGTATACCATCACACTCAGCCCTAGTTTATTCCCAGCATAGCTTCTTCTACCAAATATTGGGCCATGCAGATTTCTTGGCCAAGAGAAAAGATGCATTCCTCCAGAAGAAGGTTAATGACAGATTTATGTGTCTCATTTTCTAAGATTATAAATTGGTGAAAAGTGAAACAAAACCCCATCGTTTGATAGTCCTGAAATGACTCAGTGACCTTGGCAGGAGCCAGGCTGGATAAACCACCTGGTATGGACTGTTTAGCCATGTGCTGTGGGCAGTAGCTGATTAGCACCAAGTATTTACACTCCTATTTGTAGCTGGTAGGCTGTAATTCAGGACCTTGTCAAATTAACAAGAGTGCCAGGTCGCACTCACTGGGGTATGGTTCAGAGTACTCTGTGTTGAGGGCTAGTTTTACAAGCTCCATTAGTGAAATTGGAAGGGACTCAATAGCAGAAATGCAATCGGCCTACCTAGACTGGCAATTGCACCACAGCTCTGTAGAGGCACATAATCAAATGCAAAAGTGAGCTCTTGCTAAGTATTAATGAAAAAAACACAGCCGGGTAGTGCATAGAACTCACTCAACACTGCTTGGCCACTGCTTTCACTCTCGTCCTACTTGATCCTGACTAAGCTGCTCTAAGACTGACTCTTGGGACTCTCAATATTGAGCAGACATTAAATGTTTAGAAAGAGGTGAAGTAGTGAGACTTCAAATCCTCCAGGTCTTAATTCCTGTGCACTGGGATGGATGCGTGCCCTCCAAGTGAGCAAGACAAAATCTGACACCAGACAGCACCAGGAAGATGAGTAGATCTTGTCACAGTCTCGCGGCATTGATGCTCCAAGTTAAGCAGCCTAATAACCCCCACAATACTTCCCCTCGCTACAATGATTCCTTCAATGACACAGGGAGGGGACTCGGGCTCATAACACATATGAAGTGTGAGGTGGCTCACACCCTCATTTCCTAAATTACGAGCTAGAGTGATACCACAGCCTGACAAAACAAAACCTACCTTTGGATGGCTTCATACAGAACAGACAATCAGAAATGTACTTCTAGACCCACCTCTCTCTGCCACTAGCACTACACAGCTACAGACAGGAGACACCCACTACTGGTGTTTGCTTCTGTGCAAGAGCTGACAAAGGTTCAGTGTTGATTAGACATGCTCACAGAGAAATAAGCATCTAGGGCTATTTAATAAAGACAGTATCTTTAGTCCCAGAACTTCCTGAATCACAGCCTGATGAGATCAGTAAGCTTCCGTGGGGAACAAAATAAATTGGCTCTTTTCTAATACTTTCTCTAAGCAGCCCCAGCCATTGTCAAAAATGACCTACTGCAAAGGATTCGCTGTTATTGTTCTTATGCTCTCAGAGTCAACTGAAGTTCACTGAGAAAACGTTCTGCTCCTCAGAACCTCATGTCAGCAGAGAAAAAAATGAAACTCAAAAAAAATCTCAGACCTGGAAGGACACTAAAATGGTTAAACTACCTGATCAGTTTCCTACACTAATGAATTTGCTCAGAAGTTGACATTCTGTCTCTTTGGTCTATCCTGCTCCAAAACTGGCTGTGAAATGCTGCTGGCAGCACAGACTGACCTGAAGTTTACATCTGTGCCTATTACAGATAACCTTTACAGACACAGAGAAAGCAGACAGAAGCATGGTTCACTCGTGGTGGAACTCACTCCCATCAGCTTCAGCACAGGAAAGCATTTGCTAACTGAGCAAACAGCTGAGGGGAGGAAAAGGCAACTTCTTGTGTTTGTCCAACGACAAGGGTTGCGAACAATCAGTTAAAAAGCAATCAAAGAATCATATCCAACACGGCCATCAAACTCAAACCTCTACTGCTCAAACCACTTAATTCACTTACTCCTCTCCCTGCCAGCCACCTGAAACACATGTTTTTTCCTACCCTCAGCAGCAGAAGGAGTCCTCAGCTGGGCTCCTCACCAAGGCTGCTCTCCTAGTAGCCCCTCTTCTCCTGGTCCCTATAAAATGTTCCCAGTCGGGAGCCCAGGAAGAACTGGAGCTGTTCCCTGATGCATTCCCCTTGGCACCTCTCCCTCAGCATACCAGCAGGAGGGCTGCCTGCAGTAACCCACATCCGCTGCTCTCCAGTGGAACAAGCACGCATCCCCCAGGAGCTCTGCAAGGCCAGCAAAGCTCTTGGCAGTGCAGCACCTGCGGGTGCTGCGCTGTCAGACAGCCAAGGAACAGTTTGTCACGAGGCAACCCCCACCCCCACGTGCAATTTTTGTTCAGGGAATAAATCTGCAGGCATAGCATGCTAAGACTTCTGTTTCTCGGCGGCAAATTCCTTCCCACCTACCACTCCCCTACTCTCTTCACACAGCAAAGTCTCCACACCGGACCTCCTCAACACCCTCTCTGTTAGATGAATTTCCCCAAAAGGATCAGAGGAGGTGCCTTTTATTAACTAAGCAACCTTGAAAACGATATTGTTTTCCAAGAAGTTTTACATGCCTTTCATAATCCCAGAAAGGATTTATGTAGTTTCTTCCACTTTCTTGTAATGCTGCAGTCACAGGGTTACACGGAAAAAGCGCCCCAGAGACAGTCAACCTGCTAGATAAACTAGAAAGTGAGCATTCAGACCTACTAAATCAAAGTTACTCAAGGGAAGATGGGACTCAGATTCAGCAGGTCATAAAACTTGAAAGGAACCAGGAAAGAAGCCACCTACAAACCTGGATTAGAGCTGCACCAGAAAGATAAGTGACCTAATAACAAAAAAAGCTCCTCAGACCAAGTGACCTAATAACAGAAAAAAAACCCTCAGACCAACAACAGACATGCAGAACTTTGGATCCGTGGGCTACGAATTACTTGCTATCCTCCCTGTTTCCAAAAAGAGGATCTATATGCTCAAAAGAGAAGTAGGTCTAGTTATTCTTCTCTACACTCAAAAGTCAGAAGTTTACGTTTCGGGCTGCTGGGGCTTGGTTTTCTTTCAAGGGGGAAGAGGAAAGAGAAAAGAAATGGACAACCTTTTTCCCCAACATCCACTCTAAATACAGCCACCAAACATACATGCTACTAAAACCAGACAACACAAGAAAAACAGAGCATGAAGAAAGTATCAATCAAGCTAAATCTGACAATGTTTTTAGGAAAGAAGGATCTTTTAAGGTCTAGTTAGCAATGATTTTAATAAGGAATCTAGGAGTTTTCTCAAGGCTGCCATGTGATTCAGAAAACAAGAGCTCAGAACTGCTGCACAGTTATTGTGACTTCTTTGCAACAAGTTAGTAAGCTCTGATCTGTAGTATAAAATAATAGTGGAAACAGATATAAATAAGATCAGAACATACAACTCAAAGTCCCCAGATAAGGAGAACTCCAGCTGATAAACTGCTGCCCTCCAAAGCCATCCAGGCCACCAGGAACACAGCTGAACAATGGCTTGCAGAAAGTGGGCCAATCTTGAAATATTAGTATTACAGCATGAGGCTTTTCAAGCTGAATTTTTGTAGTTCCAGCAGACAGGGAGCTAGAAATAGAAAGCTTTGGATTTAGGATCATACATGCAGAGATGTGCCTGTGAAAAACACCAAGAGCAAGTGCCAGAGAGCATTTAAGCAGAGACCTAGGAAGACTGTCAAAAAGGAACAGAAAACAACAACAACAAAAAAGCAGGTCCACACACATGTTGACAAAAAAAAGGAGATCAGTGGAGACAGTTCACCAGCTTCTTTCCAAAAACAACTCTGTGTCTCTTTCACTCCTTGCTGCAGATTAGGAGCCACGACACAAATCAATCCTGGAACAGGTAACACCTTGCTCCCCTTTACAGCAACAGCCAACATCAGATTAGATGGGAGTGAACTCACTTCAAATGAGATACCTCTTTGCTCTGAGCGAAGTCAGGCAGGTCCTTTCCTAGGCCAGCAGAAAAGGTACCTTAGACTCCCTTGCATTAAATTTAAATGACTGAATTCAAGTTAAGCACTCAGCCTGCTCAACCTGTAGGCAAGTAGATTTGACAGCTCTGGTAGAGGTTTACGGTCTGTTTTTAGAACAGAAAAACTGCACCTATTTCAGCTATTTATTTATTTATTTGCAAGTAAACCATGCTTTATAGAGGAGAAGCTTGTTTGTGGACTGCTTCAGGAATCATGTTTATTCACACTTTAGGAGATTTGAGCGGCAAGGGAGTGGGAATGTGCTGAAGCTCTCTTAAAATTAAGTTTCTTCCCTGGCAGCATAGAAGTGAAACAGATACTTATTTTGCAACTGTGGTCAAAGAATGTTAACAACAGGCCCACCACCAAATCCTCCAGCTGTTCAGCCTAAGCACTAGAACAACTACAGAACTACCCATTTCATCTTCTGCAACAGCATAAGGACGTATATCCTGCTGTGTCTGGCTTTTAATCTCCTCCTTGTAAGCCTCCATTCCATATTTATGTTAAGAATGTTTTGCTTCTGCCCAAAATGTGGGTTTCAAAACCCCACCTACCCACCTAATTACCAAAAAAGAAACCATCCTCTCTCCTCAGATCAGTTAAAGTATTAACTGACAGCACTATCACACGAGCTGCCTGTTGCACCCAACAGTGGTAGCAGGCGCCTGCGTATCAAAAAGACACACTTGTGTGTTTCGAAGCAAGCTGGCTGGGGCAGAAGATCAACGATGGGAAGGGAATGATTAAAAACTGAAAGCTTATTTGTTTCCAACACTACTGGAGAGTAACATGCAACTTGATTCTCACCCTTAATTTGTACATTCTCATGGGAATTTGGCAAGGTTGCTCTGAAGAAGAAAGTTGGAAGAGCTCTTGCAAAAGACACCGCGCTATGCCAGATCAAGCCAGCTATCAGTTATTTACATTCATTTCAAAGGACACAAAGGAAGCCACTTATTTCCACTATATCTGCACTTTTTAAAGAGAAACCAGTTAGGACAGAGCTGATCCTAACACAGGGCTTGCCCATACAGACCAACCAGCATAGTGACTCTGGAGTAAACATTTAAGTATGCTTAAACGAGCTCGAATTAATTCCCAACTACAGAGACTATTCCAGGACTCAGCTATCTCAGGAGGGAACACACACGTTAGGAAGCGATCCTGAACCTGTGCTACTGGGATGTTTCCTAGCATGGGCAAGAGAAGCCCTCTGGCTACCAGGGAAAGTGATCTCCAGTCTGCACCTTCCAAGCCACCCAGGAGAATTTTTAAGAAGCCTATTTTAAGCACCAGTTTCAGGAACTGTAAGGAGGCATTTGGCTTAGCCGCACTCGCAGGATTAAAGTGCACACCTAATTCTCCCAGCTGTTAAATAAAAGGACTGCTATGCTAACACACAGGAGTGCATTCCATCCTTTCAGACCAGGGAAATAAACTACCAACCTAACATCCATTTCTTCAGAAACACTGCTGCATACAGAAGTAGAAAACACCCACAAGTCTCACTACAGGCTAAGAATCCTATTGTGCTATCTGGAGTCTGAACAGGGACTGAGGGGGAGAAGAACCACCTTTTACTCACAAATGCAGCAAAATCCACCTTAACCAGCCAACAGTTAAGTGACATCATTGAGTTTCCCACATCCAAGCTGCAGATCCTGCAGCACAGAAACCACAGCTCTCCCTTATCTCTACTTCAACACCTCCAAAACCAAGTAAGACTTCCCCATCTCTACACACAGGCTGAAAGAGATAACCACTGTTGCACTGGTCAGTAAAAAGCAGGAATATGTTCACCTTCTATCCCTAAAGATGAAATAAAGATGAGGTAACCCTCGAAATCCCCAAAATTAAGTTAAGCAGGATGAAGATCAAATGCCATGACACCAGAGCTTAGCATGTGGACAAAACAGCACCTGAAACTTAAGGGGCAACTGAAACTTATCTGGAAAGACCATTCACTAATTCACAAAGCTTTTTTCAAGGTAACTTTTGCAGTTAATAAAAGGTGAACTCGAATATTCCCCACTAGATTTCCCCTCCCAAGCAAATCACCTCCCAGGAACCGAGCTGTTCTGTAGTACTTTGATCAGATCTCCCTGGGTACAAACTGGTGGCACTCCAAATAGCCTTTCTTTTTCCAGAACAGGAATCCACACATCCAAACTGTCTGAAATTTCACTTAACAACTACTTTGAAAGCTCCCTCCTGCACAGGCCACAGAGCATTATTATTTAACATTGCAGAGAGGAACAGATTTTAAAAGGAAAACAAAAAGAGATTTTTTCCTTTCTCATAACCAAGAGCTTCTAGTAAGAATTAAGATGCATTTGTCAAGTCAGCACCACCTACAATTAAGACAAAGGCGGAAAGCCTCAGTCCCGTTCTGATGCAACTAATACACAAGCTACACCAAAGAGGTAGAAAGGGTCACGTCTCTGCTGAGCCTGTGGTCCTGATGCACAGGGAAGCCTGGGGAAAAACAGCTGTAACTCTGAAGTGCAGCACCAACAGGTGCTTTGGAATATATTTTAAGACACTGAAATGATTTATGAGTTATAAGATTAAAGTGTCAATCAAAGTAACTGGAACACCAGCAGAGAGCTGAGGCCGGCTGGCTGAGCCTATGAATGGAGCTAAAATGCCTTGTTTATCTCAGCACGTGTGTGCACTGAGCCTGAAAGGCACCCGAGCAGCCCACCCACTCCTCCCTGTCAGGCCAGCTGAAAAAGCACAGAGAAGACACAGGCAAGGAATGGACACGGATTCCCGTCAGTGGTTCTCACTGTAACAGACAGATGAGTGGAAAAAGCAAGAAAGAAAACAACCTTGCTTGGCACCATGCCCACACACACATCCCAGTGCAGTGGGGGAAAAAAGGCTGGGGGCACATCCCAGCCGTGGATCAGCTTTCTGGCCCAAGGCAGATCTGGCAGATACCTAAATACTGGTCACTCACTGTCCAAAATGCACCTTCCCACACCCCTCCATGAGCAGGAACCCCAGAGGCCCCCCTGCAGAGCTCCCTTGCTGCAAGTAGGTAGATGCTGACCGCCACCGAGCAGCATCTCCCCACTGCGCCCCCGCCACAGGCACGAGCCCACCTTTCTTGAACTCCTCCAGCATGGCATCAAGCTTGGTGTCATTGAAGACAAAATGAAGCGGGTGGTTGTAGAAGCGGGTGATGGTCTTGAGCGGCGTGCAGTCATCGGGGTCCACAAAAGCCAGGTCCTTAACGAAGAGCAAGTCCACGATGTTGGAGCGGTCACCCTCGAAAACAGGGATGCGGGTGTAACCGCTCTCCATGATCTCGGACATAGTGTTGAAGTCGAGCACAGCCTCGGCAGCAATCATAAAGCAGTCTCGCAGGGGAGTCATCACGTCCTCCACAGTCTTGGTGCGCAATTCCAGGGCTCCTTGGATAATGTTGAGCTCCTCCTTGACTAGATCGTTATAAGGGTCGGTGACCCGCAGCATCTCCAACAACTTCTCACGGTTATAGACCGTGCCGATCTCCTGGCCCAGGACACAGTCCAGCAACTTGCTGACGGGGTAGGAGGCCGGGAAGGTCATCATCATGAAAAACTTGGTGAGGAAGATGGTGTTGGCGCCCACGGCCAGGCCGTGCCGAGAGCAAATAGCCTGCGGCACGATCTCGCCGAAGATGACGATACCGATGGTGGAGACCACCACGGCCACCAGCCCAGAGCCGGCAATGTCGTCCAACAGGATGGTAAGCGTGGTGTTGACGAGGACATTGCCCAGCAGGAGGGAGCACAGCAGGTAGTTGCCCTGACGCCGCACAGGCTCGATGCGCTTGGCGTAGTTCTTCTCTTTGTCCGTGCCACAGTTCTGCACGATGCGCAGCTCCATGGGGTCCAGGGCCATCAGGCCCAGGTTGAGGCCACTAAACATGCCCGAGAGGCACAAGAGGAGCGAGATGAAGATGACCTGCAGCCAGAAGGGCAGCAGGAACTTCTTCTCCTCGCCCACGATCATCTTGGTGTCCTCGCCGTCATGGTAGATCCAAGTGGTCTCACCCCAGGGCGGGGGTCCCGCCGGCCCTTCGGCGCCCGCCAGCCCTCCGGGAGCCCCGGGCCCCAAGGCGGCGGCGGCGGGGGCCGAGACGGAGGTGCACAGGTAGTAGGACTTGCTCTTCTCCGTTTTGCGCAAGGGCTTAATCTCGATCTC
>VZRR01008071.1:19429-38431 GCA_013398015.1 Oreocharis arfaki | reverse complement strand
ATGGTGATGATGGATTGGGGTGATGGCCATGAGGGATGTCTCCAAACCAACCTCCCTGTGCCTCCAGTCCCTGCACCACAGCAGTGCTGGATCAGGGTGATGGCCATAAGGGGTGCCCCAAAACCCATCTCCCCATGTCTCCAGTCCCTGCACCATGGTGATGATGGATTGGGGTGACAGCTGTAAGAGATGCCCCAAAACCCACCTCCCTGTGCCTCCAGTCCCTGCACCATGGTGGTGACGGATCGGGGTGGTGGCCATAAGGGGCACCCATCTCCCTGTGCCTGTGGTGCCCGCACCACGGCAGCGATGCCTTGGGGTGACACCAAGCCACCACCAGCTGTGCCCAGGAGAGGGGGTCTCAAGGCACCCAGCAGAGCCCCTCCTGATCACCTCAGCCATCGTCAGCTGCAGGGGACCTCTGTCACCCACAGGTCTCCCAGCCCTACAGACCACTGAGGTCTCGGGGGCTCCCAGCAGAGCAGCACAGGGAGGCTGCCAATGCTCCAGAATGCGTTCTTCTGCCTTAATTAGCATGCCATTACTGCTAATTAAAATCCCTTGGTTCACCCCCAAAGGAGTCCTCTCCCTGCCTTCCACATCCTTAAAATAACTCGCAGCCGGGATCTCTCTCAGTCACTGCTGAGCCAACGCTGGCACTCCGGGGGTTTAACCTCTTCTTGTAGGTCTGGCTCCCTCAGTGTGGTGGATGCTCAGATGCCCTGACCAAGCCAGCCTGGAGCTCCCTCTCACCCAAAAGGAAGCCACAAATCCAGCAAGAAGGTTACTTCACACTGCCAAGGATGCAGGCTGGGAGGGGAGGGGAGGGAAGGGAAAAGGAGGCTGAGTTGGCCTCAGGAATTGCTGCTGGGAATGAGATGCAAAAACCAGCACAGCAAAAGCAGGGTTCAGGGGGAAACCACTGGCTCCGGAGCACCCCAGGAGGGCCGTGCCATGCAGGAGGGGCTGCTCCTCTGCTCTCTCTCAGCCACCGCCTGGAGTGGGCACGGGCAGTGAGTGGGTTTGCCAAGGGCACAGCAGCATCCTTTCCCCCTCCCATGCACCGGAGATGGGGCTCCCAGCTCTCTCCCACCTCTCCTGCCAGAGAGCTTTGCCTTCCCGATGGAGCAGCATTGCCAGGAAGCCATTCCCTTGACCTGTGCATACCAGACACATTCGAGATAGTGGAGCTGATAGCGGGATCGTGTTGGAACATCACACACCGAATTCCTTTGCCTTTTTTCTTAATTCCATTGTGTCTGGAGCTCCTGGAGCCTCATCCACACCCTGAGAAAGCTGGTGGAAAGCCTCCAGTGGGTTGGCTTCGATGGGCTCTGGAGCAAGCTGGTGCTGAGGTTGCTTTCTTACTTCTGGCATGGCAAAATATCCAAAATGGCATGGCTGTTCATCTGCACAGCTGCTCAGAGCATCCTCAGGGTGTGTGGCCCCTGATCCTCTCCAGGCCACGGCTGTTGGACAGCAACCTTCCTGGGATATGGGAAAGTGCCAGACAGAGTGTGCAGAGGGGTCTCTTGGTCTGTAGATGCTCCTGAAGGTTTTCCCCTCCTCTTTATATCTGCCTCTACCCCAACAAGCCTCAGAGAGTGACCAGCGAGGGAGAACCTGCCTCCCACCACATCAATTACTCCCATCCTCCTCGCTCAATTAGGACAGAGAGAGCATTTCAGCTCCCCAGTGCCCATGCTCCAGCTGCAAGATCTACCAAGCAAGCGGAACCAGTTCCACGCTGCCATCTCCCGCTGACCGAGCCCTGGGAAGCAGGCTGGTTTGCTGGACAGCCATCCATGGGAGCAGGAGCGGCTCTCCTGGGCCATGGACCTTGTTCAGCCTTTCCCTCGCAGGCTGTTCGCTCCCCGAAACAGCAGCAAGACCGCGGGTGTGGTTCGGACCCTCCGTGCCTGTGTCAGAGACCCCCCTGCCTGCTCAGCTCGGGGGTTTGTCCATCTCCCCCGGCCCCAGGGGCTCCGTGTGAGCCCACGCAGCTCCCCCGCGTCCCTTTGCAGCCCGGCCGCGGGAGGCCAAAGACCCCATTAACGCCTTCCCAGCTCTGGCACATGCGACAGCGCCCGGCGGGGAGGGAGCCCCGCTCCTCCGCCAACGCGACTTGAGAAAAATCCTAATTATCCGCCAGTTACCAGCTGGCTGGCGTGGCGAGGGGCTGCGGCGAGAAAAGCGCCGCGATCGACTGCGGCTGCAGCGTGTCCGGGCGGCTCCGGGCAGCGCGGCCCCGGTGGCTCCGGCGGGCGGGGGCAGGATGCCGGCGTGCCCCGTCTTGCCGCGCCGCAGCTCCCGGTCCCTGGCCCGCCCCGCCGGAGCAGCCTGCTGGAGGGGGGCTTCCAAGACACAGGCAAAACCTTATTTTCGGCAACTGGCCGTTGCTCTGTGCGATAAGAAGGCCATTAAAAATGAAAAGGGAGGTGGCGGCAGCCTGGAGGGCTTCCCGCAGCACGGACTGGAGCGGCTGCTGCCGACCGGAGCTGGCGGTGACACGCAGTGCTCAGCCCAGGGCTGGGACATCCAGGGTCACCCACCGCTGCCCAGAGTCCCTCTGCGAGGGCACAGCTGGGTAATGCCAGCCCCAAAGCGTCACCCTTCTCCATTCACCTCTTCTCTAAAATTAGGAAATCAGCGTTTTGAGGCAATAGAGAGCAGCTGATGATGCTCCGGTCCCATTGCCCACACTGCTACCCTCAGTCCCCTTCCTTCTACTCCTGCACGGAGTCAAGGGTTTCTGCTAAAGCACGTCTTATCTCTGGAGAGATATGCAGGCTCCTCATTTAAATCCTTCAGGAGTTGGGATTCTTTGGATACATTCCTTGGTAAATTGTTCCTATGGTTAATTATCCTCACTGCTAAAAAATAAATATACATATATATATATATATATTCCACCTTGTTTCTAGTCTGAATTTGCCTGGCCTCAGCTTCCAAGTGCTGGATCTCATTATGCCTTTTGCTATTAGATTAAAGAGCTGGCTGCTATCAGGAAGCATCCCCTGGGCACACCACGATCAAGCCCCCTTGCTCTTTTTGGGGGGATCTTCCATGCAGAACGTTTCTCTGGTGTTGCTCTACGAGGCATCTGTTCCAAATCATTCATCTTCTTCGCATCTCCCTCCTGAGGCATGTCTGTTTTGTCAACAGAGGGTTTGAAGTGTGGGCAGGAGCACAGTGTGTATGGGCAGGGCCTGGGGACACTTCGCTCCCTTGGGTGACACTGCCTTGCCCAGCCCTGCAGAGCAAGCACTTGCCCAGCTCTCTGGAGTGGCCAGTGGCTCCTGGTCCTTAGGAGCCTCCTCTCCTAAGTGAGGGAGAATGGGTGATGCCACGTCTCCCAGAGGGATTCAAGTCAAACCTCTCCAAAACCAGGAGGCCGCTGGGCTACACACTTCCATCAACCAGAGCTTGTGATTATATCAAGAGATGATGCCCAATGGTTTGACAAGATGACTCACACAGACCATTTGCTTTGGCACTGCCTGCTCACCAGCTGTCCCTTCCTCTGTGGCCAGATGCTCCACGATTCAACCCCAGACTGCAAGAGACCTTCAGCTGAGACTCCTTCCAGTGCAGCAAGCTCCGAAATGCTGCCCAGCACGTTGGCTCTGCCAAGCTTGTGGTCAATGCTTGGTGGAAATTGATCAACCATCCTGGCATAAACTCTTGTGTGCAGCGAAGCTCAGCGTATCCAAAAGCCAGGAGGCTTCCCCAGGAGGAACAGGCTGGGTCGGTTCTTCCCAAGTGCTGCCCCAAACCACGCGTGTCCTGCAGAGCACCGGGATGGCCGGAGCTGCTGTGCTCGGTGTGACCATCGCTGCGCTGTCACATGTCCCTATCTGTCCCCAGCCCCACTGACCAGACATTTACCTTCCCTTCCCAAGTGCCAATGGCTTTTCCTTATCTCACATGTGTGTCCCCAGCTCCTGCTGAGGCTCACGCTGTCCCATCCAGGGTTATTTGCATGTTCACTGACAGCACAGGACGCATTTGTTTTGCCGAGCTCCTTTCCCCATAAAATCAGGACGAACTCTCAGGAGTGGCAGTGGCACTGCAGAGCTCACGGTGAGCGGGAGGAAGGCAGCGACCTCATCTTACAGCACTGACCACGCCTGTGAACAGCCCCAGCCAGGACGACACAGGGTAACCCCAGCTGTCACAGCAGCAGGACCATTCCTCACGTGGCACCGTGGCAAGCAGGACACACCAAACCCGCCTTGGCAATCCTGCAGGAATCACTGCTTCAGGTGAAACATCCCCTCTGCTTTCCAGGCTGCCAGGTGCTGCCAACCCACTGCTGCTCTCCACGAGGCTCAGCTCCAGCGCAGGTGGGCACTGGCCCTGCAGCCAGCCTGCTCTGGGGGATGCAGCCACCGCAGCATCACGGCTCAGAGGGCCACACACCTCTGACTGCCTTTCACAAGTGTTAAAGTCACTTCAGATGTTCAAGTCCTCACTCTGGACCCTGCCAAAGACCCCTCCTTGCAGCCCTGACTCCCAGCCTGGGCTGGTGGGCGCAGCCTCCACAGATGCTCCCAGCCACTTCTGGAATGAGCATGTTCTCCGGGCAGCTCCCGGGTTCAGCTACTCTCCAAAGGCTGGGAGGGCATCGTGTGGCACTGCCTCCCCTGATCTCCCTCAAAAGCTTGGAAAAACAGCCTTATGCTGTCCTGGTGAGCCGAGCTTCCAGTGGGACACGGCAGCTCCAGGAGCGCAGTCAGCACAGGGTGATGCGAGACAGCCTGAGCTCCCTTTGGTGAGACCTGTGGAAAGATCCCAAGGGAACGGGATGGCTTTCAGGACGAGAGCCCTGCTGCGCTGTGTCTGCTCCATCCCAAAGCCATCCCCCGGCACTCCTAGCCAGAGACAGTGGCAAACAAACGAGCTTCGGACACGTTCTGGTCCCCATCCCTGCATGCCGGGACAGGACACCCTGCAGCGCCTTGTTTCGGTTTCCTTTCGGACGCTTTAGTGGCACGGGAATGCCTCCCTTCCCTTCCCAGCGCAGCTTTACCTGTAACCGATAGGAGCTATCCCCAGGAGGGATAGGAGTGCGCTGGAGTCACAGCCTGCCCGAGGACCTCCGGTTTATTCAGCTCCCAATGAAATGCATCCCTGAGCAACATCCCGCCAGGAAAGAGTGGGAAGAGTGGAGGCTGAACCACCCCTACGAGGGCAAGTCGTGTTTAAGCACGGCGCTGTCCCAAGTCCCCGGTCCGTGAGAAGCTGCAGCCACCGGCCGCGGGGAAGCTGCGGGGCTGCACCAGCCGGGAATTCGGCTGCGTTCCGAATCCCGATCGCTGCCGGCTCGCTGCTGCTTTCCCACTCCACACACCCACTGGCTTCAGCAGGACACAGCCCCAGCGCTGCGGCCGCTGCCGGAGCCCGTCCCCTCCCGCACCCGTCCCAGGACAACCGGGAGCATCTCGCCGGCCGCTGCCCGGGGTGTCCCTGCACGACAGTAACCAAGGATGCTTTCTGCCTCCCGCAGGAAGGACTGTCTTGGCAATTAAACACGTCACCTTCCGCAAACAAAGGTCATTATCACACCCGGCGCTTAAACATCGCCGGGCTGCGCTGCCCGTTCCATGACAATGTCAAAGCGCAGCCCCGGAGGAAACTGCTGCTCTCGCGGTGTGTCAGTCGTCCCATCCCAACCTTCCTGCTCTGCCAGTGCTCGCCGGAGGAGAAAACCCTCCCGGCTCAAGCGTGGTGAGCGGCTCTCGCGGATACTACAGAGGCACTCGCTGGGGTAATGCCTCCGGCACCGGCCACAAGTGCTGGTTCTCCTTAAAAACGCTGCTCTGAGCCAGCAGCAGGGATGCGAATTTAGGACCTTTTGCCACAAAAAGCAAAGCAGCCCCCGAGCGCTCTGCCCGGTCCCTGAGTCCCTGCTCGCAGAGCTCTCCTGTCGGAGCAGCCGCGGACCAAACCTGCATCCCGGCTGCCGAGCGGACAGCACGGAGCTGTGCAGCCATTCCCCCGTGCATCAAAACCGACTGCGCTTGAAAACCCGCTCTGTTATTTGCTGCGATTTGTAGGGATTAAGTTACTCCTCTAGCGCGGGATGGTGAAGCACTGTAAATGACAAGTAGGCATTCACAGCGAAGCTCGGGAGACACGAGCAAAGGTCCCTCTCACCCACGGCCTCTTCTCTGACAGCACCCGCTGGCAGATACGCCGGGAAGCACCGTAAGAACACGGCAGGCATTTCCCCAGGACATTTCTTTTAGGAGGACATTTACCCACAATTTAGGGAATCGCGGCGACAGAAGTGACATCCCAGCCCTGTGCTTCACACCCCCTTGGGACAAACCCCCTGGCAAGCCAGCACTGATGTTTCCAGCACGCTTTGCTTCCGAGGGCCACCACCTGCGCCCGTGAAGTCCCCATCAGTGGCGGCTGCCTCCCGCAGCTGCCCCGTGCGAGCCTCCCCACCGCCGCCGCGTTGGGTGTCGGCGGTGAGGACGCGGTCGGCGGCGCTGAGCATCACCCTAGCCGAGGTAGGAGACACGAAACTTACTGTCCAGGTGGCTGACTTGGCGGTGCTGGACTGCTGGAAGGTCACCTCGAAGTGGTGGGGACCGGGGTAGTCGGTGTTGGAGGGGATGACGGGAGCCGGGGACATGGCGTCGAAGGTAGAGCTGGGCTGCGAGTAGGGCGAGTGCGTTGGGACATTGGAGGTGTGCTCGGAGCTATAGGGGCTGGTGGAGGCTGCTCTGCTGCCGATGCTCTGATCCATGCTGTTGTTCAGCAAATTGAACTGGGACTGGAGGAAGGGAAAAGGGGAGGAGGGAAAAAAGAAAACACCAGCCAGTTTAGAGACAGGGAATCCTCAGCCACCTTTCTTCATCGCTGGGGTGTCCTGTTACAGCCTCCTTAAAGGGCCAGCGTGCAGGAGGGGAGCCAAAAGGGCTGGTCTGAGTGGCTCGGGTTTTCCGACAGGTCACCGCTTGCGTGAGGGATAAACTCCGTGTGCTTAAATCGCCCCCCTCGAGCTGCTCCATCCTCGCTGGAGGCAGCGAGGTGCCACAATCCCGCATTTCTAGCGCACCTGCCTTGGAGGAGCCACGCTCCTGACAGCGGGGAGAGGGCAAGGATGTTGTGGGGTTTGCTCAGGTGCGGGAGCTGTCCCTCTGCAGGCAGGGAGCGACAGCCCTGTCCTGCACGCAGGGCTCGGCTCCACGGTGTCCCTTCCAGCAGCCGGGGTGTCACAGCTCTGTGAGGCCACCCTGCCAAGGGGAGCAGCAGTCCCTGGCGATGACATCGCTCCATCGCGACAGCGATATCGAGTGGCCGTCCCGTTTCCCTACCTGTTTCCCGACCTGTTTTCCGACCTGTCCCTTATGTGCTCGCTGGTCACGGACACACACCCACGCACCACTCCCGGGAGTGCTTCCCTGAGCCAGCCAGCCCCGAGCAGTGGTTTGTAGCTGGTTTCCCAGCGGGATGTTTGCTCCCAGTGCCTGATGCAGCTCTAATTTGGGGAAAACCTCAAACCTACAAAGCACACGGCTGCGATGCAAAGACCCGCAGGAAAGTCACAGGGCAAACAGACCCACCCAGGCAGGTCCTGGCTCTTGTTCCAGACCTGTTGGACCAAATCGTGACCTTTTACAATTTTTTCCTTATTCCTCTTCTGACCAGTTACTGTCAGACTCTTGCAGTAGGAGCTGGCAGCTCCTTTACCCGCAGGCACAGCCCAAGCACAGCGACATTCCCAAGAGCCGTGTGGCTAAAGTGACTTTAGTATTTCATTGGAAAATCAGACTCAAATACAGCTGTTTCTCAGAGCAGATGGGATGGGTTTTTCCCCTAGAAATCTGCAATTCCTGAGTTGTGCAGGGTTTGCTGCAGCCCCAGAGGCAGTGGCAGTGCTGGTGACCACGCGCAGTGTCCGGCGAATGGCTGTGTGTCATCCTGGCTCCCTGGAGCAGCGACACAGCCCCCCTTGGCTGCCCTCATGCCTGGCAGGGCCTGTCCCTGTCCCCAGCACCCACTGGGGCAGCTGTGGGGAGCCAGGAGCTGTGGAAGCAGCCATAGGCACAGCCAGCAGGCTCAGCCTTCTCCAAAGGGCTGCAAGGCTCACGGCTCAGGAATCAGGAGACGTGTTTTAACTTGGGATCCCAACCTCACCCAACCCTCTACGATGTGGAATGGTTTAAAGGCAATCATCCTTCTCCAGGGAAGTTCTCCTGTTGCCTGCATCTCTCACAAGGTCGTTGGAGCCTGTGACTAACTGGAGGAATGCTGAACAAGACCTGGCTTGCTTTTACACATCCAGCCTTTTTCTCCCCTAAAATATGTGCCTAAATCCCTCTATTCCTCCTCGCCGCTCTATAAATAGCCCAGCCAAAGACAAGCCAAGCTTTCCTTAATCCAGGCTTCACCTGGAGAAAAACTTATGAGAAACTCTGGCAAAGCAGGCACGTTAGGAAAGCTCTTGCCATCCAACTGGGAAATGCAGCTGCCGCAGGGAGCAGTGAGGTGGCACAAGCAAAGCTCAGGGATCAACCAGGAGAACAGCAGCAAGGGAAAAGGGATTGCTGCAGGATGGGGCTGCTCACAGCCCGGATGATCCAGGAGTATCAGGACTGAGCTGTTCTGCTCTCATGCTGAGAGCCAGGACCATTCATGGCTGAAGCCTGTGGCTGTGAATGGGCAAGTAAAGGGGGACCCACCACAGAACGGAGCACCCCGAGCTCTGCAGGGGAGAAAACCTTCCCTCAGGAAGAACGGTGAGATATGAGACCCAGGGAATCACCTCTGCCCCGAGCTGGGCTGCCTTAGCACAAAGCAAGAGGCAGCACCCTGAGTGCCCGGGCTTTGGGAATCTGCTGGCAGAGAGACCCAGAGTCAGGTGCAGCATCTGCAGACCAAAACGACAGACTTGCAGTTCAAAATTGACGGAATTGTGGAAACATTCCCCTAAAAGACAGATCGAAGGCAGGGGCGTTTGTGTGTGTGTAAATATGTACACACACACACAGAGGGATAATTATTCACACAACTGCAGCAATGACCTCCCGCGGAACAGCCGCAACAATGGGACACACGGGCTTGGTACCAACACACCTAAGGTAAAAACCAGGAATGGAGTGATTTCCTTCTGTCTCTGACTGCCTCTGTGCCTGTGCTGGACTGTTCTGAATGCCAGGGACAGCACAACCCCTTTTCCCTAAGGAAACAACCTCAGTGCTTGAGGACAGGGCTGGAAACATATTACCTGCAGCACAGGTCTTGCTTCACCCGCTTGACCCTCCCAGGGATTCCCACCAGGGAAAGGAAGCCTGTCTGAGGAGGCAGGGGTGTGGTGTGGGCTCGGCTGAGGAGGTCCCCAGTGGATGACAAAGTGGTGCTGGTGGTGTCCAGCACCTCGAGGTGTTCCTCGGATGGATGCTCCAGCTGACCCCCCTCCCACCTGGGCACCCACAGGTCAGTGAGCCCGCACCCCTGGCACCTGAGGCTCAAGTCACACCTTGGGCTCTGCAAGCACCGGCTGGGGCAAAGCAAGAGGAGCAGTGACCGATCACTGAGGCTGGCAGGGGCGTTACCATCACGGCTCGTGGCTCATGAGCGGGGCTGGACCAGCCCCAGCTCCTCCATGCACCTGCAGGATGGGCACAGGGGAAAACCCCTGGAGCATCCTGGGCAGCAGCACCCATGCTGGGCAGGCAGAGCCAGAGCAGGTGCCCCGGCGGTGGAGGATAATTCTAAGAAGAGCATCGAGGCAACCCCCGTCCATAGCAAGCAGCACCTACCGTGGTGTAATGCTGCATCGGGTCGCTGATGTAGAGCATTTTAGTTGTCTCGGGGTTCACGGAGCGCGGGGAAGCCGCCTGCCACGGGAGTCATGGGGTCGGGGCGGCGGCCGGGGTGGGGTGGCAGGTGGGAGGAAGGCGCGCGGGAGCGGGGCCGGGCGGGCAGCGCCAGGGATGCTGCGCTGGCCACCCGTGTGCTGCCGTCTGTTGGCTTTTTTGCTTTTTTCATCTCCCTTAGTTCTGTCAACTCGCTGCATCCAACAACAAAACGGGGCCCACCCCTTCTGTCCCTCATGACTATTCATTAAAGCACAGGGCAGGCCCCGGCTTGCCCAGTGATGGACTGGGCGATACCAACCATTCCCACTGCAGGGAGAGCGGGGGTCCAGCTCCACCACCAAACCTGCCCGCATCCCGCTCCCAAAAGCTTCTCCCAGCCACTCGGGGCTGGAGACCTGCTGGGCTGGCACCTGTCACCAGCACACTGAGGTGCCCACCCTTGCACTGGCCAGGCAGTGACTCTGTGAGAGCTCCGTGTCTGGGAGATGTGGAGTTATCTCTGTGTGGATGGATGGATGTGTGGATAGATGTGTGGATGGATGGATGGATGGATGGAGGGATGGATGGATGGATGGATGGAGGCTATGTGGGTGGATGTGTGGATGGGTGGATGGAGGGATAGATGGAGGGAGGGATGGATGGATGGATGGATGGAGGCTATGTGGGTGGATGTGTGGATGGGTGGATGGAGGGATAGATGGAGGGAGGGATGGATGGATGGATGGATGGAGGCTATGTGGGTGGATGTGTGGATGGGTGGATGGAGGGATAGATGGAGGGAGGGATGGATGGATGGAGGATATGTGGGTGGATGTGTGGATGGGTGGATGGAGGGATAGATGGAGGGAGGGATGGATGGATGGATGGATGGAGGCTATGTGGGTGGATGTGTGGATGGGGGGATGGAGGGATAGATGGATGGAGGGATAGACAGGAATAGTTAGGGATAGATGCCTGCAGAGCATTGGGCTGACCTGCTTGCAGCCACCAAGCGTCAGCACCGCTCTGGCACCACTGTGCGCCAAGAGCAGCAGGAATCGTCAGCACGGACCCTCTGCAGCCTCTTCCCTCTCCTGCCTTTCCCTCAGGCCGCTGGCATCCAGTTACCAGAGCACTTCTAGTCATGCACCCCAGGCTGCTCCGGCCCCGCCAGGCTCGGCTAGGTTACATTGGGAGCGAGGGGAAAGGCGAGGGCTCGCTCAGCGAGGGGCACAGCCCCAATTAGCAGCACTCTGGCCGGCCCCTGCCCGCTGTGAAAGGCCGGGGAAGGGAGGGAAAGCGAGCGGAAAGCGAGAGAAAAGGGGCTGGGGGAGGGGACGCAAGCTGTCGGCGAGGGAAACGGCGGCTTTCTGGAGGGAAACAGCGGCTCTCTGCAGGGAGATGAAATCAGCAGCCAGGGCAGCCTTAGGGATGCTCCCGGGCGCCACCGAACATGCACAAGCGGCCGGGATGTGTTGCACACCCGCGATGCTTTTCCAAGCCTTTGTCTTAGGCAGAAGCAAAGGCTTCTGGCAGCGAGGGCAGCAGCACGGAGCTGGGGCTGCGGTGGGAGCAGAGCAGCGAGCACGGCGCGCCCCTCCAGCAGCTCTGCCTCCGCAGCAGCTCACGAGTGGCTTTCACTCCACACCGTTTGTCCCGGAGCGAATGATGCTCTGCTCCTGCCCTGGTACTCCCCTGAGCTCCGAGCCCCCGCTGCTGCCTGCACTGATATCAGCCAACAATAAATAGGCACGGTTTTACTGACCCCTGCGCCGTCGATTGCAGGTGACCAGAGCCTGCAGCAGTGCCAGCAGTGCTGCACCAGCAAGGCTGGGCTCGGTTTATGAAGCAGCAAACATCCCAGTGCCTCCCCCAGAGCCCCCAGCCCACTTGGGCAGGGAAATCAAGGCTGTGCCTGGCGCAGGTCCCCGTCCCTGCCCTGTGAGCACACTCACCATCACCGAGTCGGCCATGCCTCTCATCTGGAACACATCCATCGTGACCTCTGTGCGGTTGGAGACCTCGTTGCTGCTGGAGGGGTTGGCTGGAGGGAGGTCGAAGAAGGTGCTGTCTGGCTCCCTGAGGAGAAGGTGAGGGCACAGTCATCTCCCCACTGGTGCCACCAGCACCAGTCCCCCCAGCAACTTGCTGTCCCCGCAGACCTTGTCCCTTTCCCACCTTCTTCCTCCATCCTCTGCTTTTATTTCCATGTGGCAGAGCAGGCTTTACCTGGCAGGTAAAGCAAGCAGAGACGTAGGAAACTTTGCATCCACCCTGCTGCTCCAGTGTTATCTGTTCCCCTGGGATGTCTTTACGTGAGGGGACCAAGGGAGAAAGAAGATGAAATAAAGCTCAGTCCTTCTCCCTTGCTGGATTAGAGGGTGAGACCCAAAGGCCAGAAGGCTCACAAACATCTTGGTAGGGCTGGAAGAGGTTTAATTTTGGAATTAAGTGTCCCAGCTTGAGAGGAGCTCTGCTCTGGCCCTGACACCATCCCCATGCTGCCCTGGAGGCACTGCAGCCCGGAGGGAGCTACCCATGAGACAGACAGTGCCACGCTGTTTAGAAAAGGGAATACCCTGAGCAGAAAGCCTGGAACCTGGGAGCAAAACTCGCCAGGTGGCAAAGGAGCCTGGGGAAAGCAGAGGATGTGAAAGGAGATTTGTCTTTGGCAAAGACCAATGGGGAATGATCACACCCCACTTACAGCGTGCTCCAGAGGTGCTCGAACGTGGTGCCTTCATCAGCTGAGGATGACTGGGACATCTTCACAGTGGGGGAGTCCGACAGAGGGTAAATCAATCTGGGGGCAAAGGGAAACAGCAGGGTTGGCACCGCCAGCGTGCTGTGCTGTGCTGTGCCATGCTGTGCCCTCTCACTTCAGGAAAGCAGCCGGCCGAGGGCAGGAATCCCTCAATCCCAACTCGCTCCCAGCAGCACAGCAGGGACCAGAGACCCCTCAGGGCCCCTCGTGAGGGACACACAGGACCAGGGAGCCCAGGGTGCATCGTGAGGGAAACACAGGACTGGCACCTCCAGGGTTCGTCATGGGGACTCACAGGACCTGGAACCCCCAGAGCTATCGTGGGGACANGTGCTGTGCTGTGCTGTGCCATGCTGTGCCCTCTCACTTCAGGAAAGCAGCCGGCCGAGGGCAGGAATCCCTCAATCCCAACTCGCTCCCAGCAGCACAGCAGGGACCAGAGACCCCTCAGGGCCCCTCGTGAGGGACACACAGGACCAGGGAGCCCAGGGTGCATCGTGAGGGAAACACAGGACTGGCACCTCCAGGGTTCGTCATGGGGACTCACAGGACCTGGAACCCCCAGAGCTATCGTGGGGACACACAGGCCCACAGACTCCAGTGTCCTTCGTGGGGGACACACAGGACCAGAGACCCCTCAGGGCCCCTTGTGGGGGACACACAGGACCAGAGAACCCCAGAGCCCATCATGGAGACACACAGAACCTGGAACCCCCAGAGCTATTGTGGGGACACAGAGGACCACAGCCCCCAGTGTCCCTCGTGGGGGACACACAGGACCAGAGCCCCCCAGAGCCCACCATCGGGGGCACGCAGGACTGGACACCCCCAGGGCCCGTCGTGGGGATCAATGCCCACACCCCCAGCAGCGCAGGGAGGGCAGCAGGCAGGGGTGACCCAAGCTCGGTGGAATGAACCCGTTTTTCAGCCAAAGCCTCCTGGATGCTGCTGCACCGCCATAACCAGAGCCATGCTCAGCCCAGTCCGTTCCCCTCGCCCCTGCACAAGGTTTCTTGGCCTCTCTGAGCCATGGGAGGAAAGCAGCCCAGCCCAGCTCTCCCTGTGTGCCCGCAGCCTCTCGGACCCAGCAGCCAGAGCCGGAGGTTTCACGGAGCCATCTTGAGCCTCGTGCTGCCTTCCCCTATGGGCAACCATCTTCCTGCTCCCTGACCTGCTCCCTGGCAGCAGCAGGACCTGTCCCCTGCCCTGGCTGACTCGGATACACCCCAGGAACATCCGGCTGCCCCTTTTACCCACGCTAGTGTTAGTGTCCCATCTCAGCTGCGACATCTCGTAGTGAAAACCCAAAACTTCCTGCTTTTGGGCGCGAGCTGCCGAGCCGAGGGCAGCTGCTCTCTGAGCGAGGGATGCTCGGGGTCCCCCCGGAGCCCTGTGACTCAGTTGGGGATTGGGGTGCTGCAGGGGATGGAGTTAAAATGAAAGCAGGGCAGCTTTCCCTGTCAGCAGATCCCATGAGCTGCTCTCTACAAAACACAGCATCCGCAGCCACCCCGCCTGGAGGAGTTCCCACGGCACAGGAGGGCACAGGAGGGCTCGTTCCCCACGGGTCCCATGCCAGGCACAGCTAACAGGCAGAGTCTGGTGTGCTCCCGTCCCTCCTCATCCCACAGAGAAATGGAAGGACCTACAGGGCAGCTTTGAGAGGAAGAAAAGCCTAGAACAGATGCAGGTGACTGCTGGTGGCCTTACCCTTCTTCCATGCTGCTTTCCCTGGCTCAGAGCAGCTTCAGGAAGTGGCCAGGCCTTTTCCTCCAGAGGAGCAAGCACCTCCGCACCGCCCCGGCTGTGTGGTCATCACGGGTGACACCAGCTCTAACCACGTGGCTGCTCTCGTTTTCAAAAGGAAAGAAATCTGACTATTTTAAGGGCGTTTTGGAAGTTCCCTTTCACTCTTTCAAAGCACAGCCTGGGTGTGCAAAGCCAGGCCAGCATCTTCTCGTGTTTGAGCTCTGAACTAGAGGGCACAAAGGGAAGCTGGGCTGGTTGGTGCTGCTAAGGCACATCCCTGCTGCTCTGATCCCTGCTCACCCTGGGAAAGCACCTCTGCAGCGAGAGTGACAGCCTGGCACCGAGCACCCGGGTTGGTAAAGAATTTACCGACCAATTTACTTACAAATAGGGTTGCCCAAAAGTTGCCCAGTGCTGGTGCAATCCCCTCTGGAAGGAGGTGCCATTTAGAGCCCCGTTATGCAGGGAATGCTGCAGGCGTTCCCGTTTGGGAAGCTGGGAAGGCACTGCAGTGGTGAGGCCCTGCAGAAGGACCAGACACCCGGTGGGAAGCAGTGGGAGCTTCGTGCACATCAAAATTAAACTGGGAAGAGCCTCAGAGCTTAGTTCTGCATTGGTCTGGAAGAATTCCTCACAGCTTGGATGCAATTCCCGTGCCCAAGGCTGAGTAAATGGAGCTGAGCACATCAGCAGTGGCAGAGCTCAGCACCAGCCAGAGCCCAGGCTCAGCTCCCTGCCCCTTCCAGACCCCAGTTTGGAGCCTATTCTGCCTCTGCCCTGACTGTGTCAGCTCCCTGCTGCCACCAGCTCCCCACACCAAAGGGAAGATCCGGGGTGTCATCCTGACTTCTTCCAGGCAGAGTTCTCCAGCCAGACTCCACCAGGAGGATTAGCACCTCCAGAGACACCAAAACTACTTATTAAAGTGGAGATCTCCTCGCCCAGGGAAGGGTCGAGCAAGGAATTCTCCATCCCTTCTGCCTCGACGGGGCAGGGAGGCAGTGAAGGACGGCTGGCACAGCTCGGGAAGGACCTGCACCAGATTTATTGCAGGTTTCTAAAGGAAAAGAGACCAAAACGTGCAAACCAGGGGGTTGGTGCTGGGATCCAGGGCTGCCGGTGGGATTTGCCGGCGCTCACTGGGAGAGGTGCACTCCGAGTCGGCTCCTGCGTTCGCTGGGTTGCTGCTTCCCTCTGTTGCTGGTCAGGGCATTGCAGGGAAACTGCACACGGGAAAAGAGCCCGGCAGCGGGGCCAGAAAGCCTGCGAGCAGCGATCCTCCACCTCTGCTCCCTCTGGGACCCGGCTCAGCCCACGGCAGGGCGGCCACCCCCGGCATGCGGGACCCGGCGGGGTCACACCGGGTCCGGTGCCTTCTGCCCATGAAACTTCCCCGGGAACTGCCACTGAAATAATTTCCAAAGATGAGTATGGAAAAGCTCCACGTGCCCAGTTTTCCACGCTGCTGTGGAAAACCCAGCCCCAGAGACAGAGGGAGAAGGAAAAGCACGGACCAAGGTCCTTACAGCCACCCCAGTATGGGAGAACAACCCCCTGGAGAAGCAGAGGACGAACCTCTGTCTACCCAACCGTGCTTCACTCACGGTTTGTGACCACAGAGCCTGAATAAATCATTGGAATGATTAAAACTCAACTTTTTTCATCACAATGAGGATGGTGAAGGGCACTGTGGGCCCTCAGCCTCGCTGGGAGCACTGCCAGCCCACTGAGCTTCTGCACTCTCTGGAAGGAGCATCTCTGATCTCACCATCAGCCTGAGGGCTCGGGTTTAACACCCAGAAATGCCCAGTATTTGTTACCACCTGGAGATAACAAATTCACCGCTATCCCGCCACTCCAACAGCCCAGACTGAAACGTGACAGCGTTTTGCAGCCACCTTAAAGGGAGATAAATGCACAAGCCCGATGTGACAGGGCTGTGACTAATTCCTAAAGGCTCTCTGGGAGAGCAGAACTTCTGAGAGCCCTTTCCACCTCTCACACAGAGCTGCTCCATGATTTGGGAACTGGCCCTGGACCTTCTCTCCTCTGCGCAACGAGACCCATCAGGCTCATCCAGCCCACAGCAAACAACTCAATGTCTGCAAAAATGCTGCCAATCCCAAAGTGCCAACGCTGCCCTGTGCTATCATCCCTTTGTCCCGGACTGTTAAATTCACACCTGCAAAATGAGGTTTGTAAAAGCAATGGAGAGAGAGCGAGTGAGCTTTCCTGCAGCTCACTTCGAATCTCAGGAGCCCTCCTTGGTGTCCAGCAGTTCATACACGATTTTCTTTCCAAGGAGGAGGCAGGTGGGACAGAAATTCTCTCTGGCTGCAGTCACTGCCAGCAGCTCGCGGTGGGGCAGGAGGCTGAGGCCGCTGCTCCCCCTCCCTCCTTGGCAGCCCAGCCTGAGCCCCAAGCAGGGACCTGGCTGTGACCTCCAGCCCCGCATCCCACAGGGACCCAGCCTCTCCGTTGCTTCACCCATTCAAGGCTCCTCCACGAGTGCTTTAACTCGAGCTAAAGCGCTTGGGAGCAAACTTTCCAAGACACTTTAATGTTGTGACACAAGCCCACGAAGCAAAGTGGCCGCTAATCATCTTCCAGCCGCCTTATCGAGCGCTCAGGAGAGGGTCGTGCCGAGAAACACGCACGTACCCACAGCAAGGGGGTTCTTTTTGTAGTTTTTTTTTCTTCCTACCTGCGTTTTGAGTTCCCCCGGAGGTCTCCCGCAGTCAGGAGTAGCCTGGGATTGAGGATCTACGTTATTTACTGCACTACACCGGAGTAGCGTCCCCGTCGCCAAGGCAATGACATTGGAGCCGCTGAAAGCTGTGCGAAAAGTGAGGCAAAAGCTCCTGCGCGCCTTCCTGGAATAGGAGGCAGTTGCAAGGGGGTGGGGAGTGCTCAGCCAAGCGTGCCAGGGAATTAAAGCTGGTCACCAGCGCCGAAGTGACGCCGGGGCAAGCTGGGTGAGGGGGCGGCAGTAGCGGCGGCCACCCGGCAGCAGCGCGGCCGCTGGGCTTTGATCACAGCCACGGGATCAGGGGACGGCTTGGGCTGGAGGGAAAATGAAAGATTATCTTTTTCCAGCCCCTGCCATGGGCAAGGACGCCTTCCACTGTCCCAGGGTGCTCCAAGCCCCGTCCAACCTGGCCTTGGGCACTGCCAGGGATGGGACACCCAGCAAAGGACACCCAGTGTAGGTCAAAGGAGGCTCTTCCCCTCGTCAGATTGATGGAGTGAGCAGGTTTAGTGTTTGTATTCAGCCGAGTGACCTCATCTCTCCTGGGGTGACCGGGACCACCTGCCTGGGGGGTCGGGAAGGGCTCCGGGATTCCCTGTGCTGCTTCCCCCAGGGAACAACGACTTGCACACGGAGAGGGGCAGTGGGTGACGGCTGAACATTTCTCATTAAAACCCATCACCTGTGGACTCACCCTGTCACACTGGCACCCTCCTCACAAGCTCCCATGTCGCTGGTCACTTGCCCTCGGTCACCCGGGGCAGGCAGCGAGCACTGCTCATCCTCGGGCAGTCACTGCTTGTGTTCAGGTCCCCTGTCCCCTCCTGGGGACCAACAGACACCCCCTGCCCGCATGCACCCCCACATCACACGTGGGGCAGATGGGGACGGCAGAGCAGCTGTCACGTCAGTTCTTCTGTCGTGGGCACAGAAACCCGATGCATTCGACCCCCCCAAAAACATCGGTGGGGCTGGAACCAGCTTCTGGAACCCAAATAATCCGTAATGAAATCAAGACTCGAATATGTGCTCTGATCGTGAGCTTTATTTCTGAGTGATGGTGATTGTGGCCCCCAAACAGGGCGGGGGGTCCTGCCCGGACCTTGCTGTCACTGAGACTGGAGCCAGGCTGCTGCCACCCAAAAATTCCGGGGGTACAGAACGGGGGGACAAAGGGAGGTAGCTGTGCGTCCCCCTGGCTGTTCAGTGGGGAGGGGATGCAGTGGAGCCTCAGCCCGCGGGACCAGAGAGTTTTGGGGACACTGACTGTGTTTTGGGAACACAGACATCCCTGTCACCCTCCTCGCCCCCCCTGGCTCTTCTGCTCCCCGGCGGCCGGCTGCACCGGGAGGGGGCTGTTTCCCAAAGGCATATACCGCCTGAGAGGGTTATTTGGGATCTGCCTCTTCCCTGGTGTGCCTATATTTATTTATTTATTGATTGATCGATTCCCGTCAGTTCACATCCTTTTTGCTGGGGTATCCCTATTGCAACTGTTAGCTCTTCTGTCCTGTCCGGGGAACTTGGCAGGGCATCCCGCCTGTGCTCCCGTTGCTATTGGTAATTAGCCGGCAGTGGTGATTAGCTGGAAGGGGTGATTATCTAGCCAGAAGGGCTGATTAATTAGCCAGGGCAGGCGCGGGCGCGGGACACTGCCCGCGGAAAGTCGCCAGATGAGGGAGGGTTCTCTGAGGATGAGGAAGAGGAGGGGGAACACGCCCCTCAGCTCATTAATCGCGTCATTACCCGGCTCATTAGCGGCTCATTTGCATACTAATGCGGCTCACGCGGCGCCTTCCCGCGCGCTTCCCGCCGCCGGGCGCCCCCTGCCGGGCCGGCGCGGGGACCACAACTCCCGGCGTGCCCCGGGGCGGCCCCTCCCGCGCGGCTCCGCCCCTTCCGGCGGGCCCCGGCGGAGCCGA